>PVIR01032385.1:0-18698 GCA_004026965.1 Petromus typicus
TTCACCAATACAAGGTGACTGGATGTTCTTCTGCAATTACTGTGGAGAAAGTCAGACTCTGACCTGCTAACCACAGTCCCTGGCCGCTCTTCCAGTGTGGACCTGGAGGCCAGTAAGCTCCAACCCTGGTGCAGATTCGGTGGCACAGTTGCCATTTCCCGAGCCACCTGCTGCTAACCTCAGTCCCTGGGTGCTTTTCCAGCATTGGCTTGGAGGCCAGTAAGCTCCAACCCTGGCGCATATTCGGTGACACAGATTTGGTGGCGCATTTGCCGTTTCCCAATTCGCCCACTGCTAAACTCAGTCCCTGGGTGCTCCTTCATTTTATTTAAACACGTTAGTCAGAGTATGTACTTTGACATGAAATTTATATTGCTATTTATTTTGTTAAAACTTTCCAATGGATAAGATAGTTACTGTTTTCCTTAGGGTTAATTTATTGCTGTTAACTATGTGACCTGACATCTTCCTTAAAATCTTATGCATTCTCTTCTATATTTATCATTCTCCATTACTTTATTCCCTCTTTCTAACAACTATCATGTCTTTTGTTGACTATCTGATTTGCTTTGGAATTTGTTCCATTTCTGGTCTTCCTTTTCTAGATTCTAACTCCGTGAGGGAAGTTAATTTCGGATCAATTCTATTTATGTTTTATTTCTCAGTACTTGGGTTGGTTGGCACTACTGTCTGTGGATATCTGGTGGATGAGTAAGAATATTGTGTTCATCTCATCTGTATGGAAAGCCTGCCATTGAGAATCTTTCAACTCCTCTGTTCTTCCTTACCCTACCACTCACTAGTCAACCGTAGGAAATTTAGTGAGAATCACTGACCTCAGATCTTTATCTTGCAATTTTCATGTGGGAAACAGTTCAGTGTAAAGCTTTTATACCAGGGGCTTATTAGTTTTTGTATCCCTGGGCCTGGTGGGATTCTTGGGTCGGAGGTCTGCGCTAATGATGCTGTCCCGAATTAGACTGGGGGTCTGTTCTGAAAGGAGCTGCCCTAGGTGTTTGCCACAGACATTCTGGTGCTGGGAAATCTGCCCTAAACTTTACACTGACTCCCACCCCTCCCTTCAAAGGTTACGTGTTTAGTTTTTCGTTACATTTCCTTGAGAAAGGAATGTGGAGGGAGACTGAGCTTGTGGCTTTTTAAGGTCATGAGAAAACATGAGAAAAACAGAAACTGTTCCAGACAGTTGGTGGGGTGTCGTCCAAGCGGTTCAAAAATATTTTTCTGCTGATGGAATGTTTTTGACTTGTTTGACTGATAACAAGAATAACCCCCACCAACAAGGTCTGTACAAGTGTTTATTGTACAGACCGATAATGAGGGGTAATTAGGACCAAGATGTGGGCGGTGAGTGGAAACTGCTGTGAGCAAATGAAGGTGGTGGAAAAGGGATACTCCTTGTTGAGACTGTTTGTATAAAAGGACAAGAAAAAATAAACTTGGCGCCTTCAGCCTTCAGCGTGCCGAGGTCTTCCTGATCCCATCTTTGTCTCTCTTCATCCTCACCCTCTAGCTCGAGTTCTGCCAGGCTTGGACTTTCATACACTTCAAAAATCTTGAAGACTGTCAACCTCATACAGTGAAATTGTTATTTTCTTTTGTTATTAGAAGTTACTACAATTTTAGAGGAAATCTACTGGGAAAAGGCTAAAGTTCACTTGTGCTAAAGTTCACTCATTTGTTCAATTAATATATCTTTTAATTTAGAATCTGTGTGAATTTTGAAAACATTGGCGTCAGATTTCCAATAATATCCAAGAAAATTGGCACAATTCATTATATTTTTCTCTCCAACTTTCAGGTTTCACTACCTGAAGCTACCCCACCAGATATCCCACACCTCCCTAAAACATGAAGTCTTCCTTGACTGTAGCACTCTTATTTGACTGAATTCCTATACACACTGTCCCTGAAACAAACTTTCATGTTGTGAGGTTATCATAGCAGAGATTTGTAGAATGGTTGTTGGAGACGTAAGAGAGTAACTGATAGTGGAAAACAAAGGTTTTTTTGTTTCATTATTAATTTTTATGTAAGTAACATCTTTCTGATTTAATGTATAGAGCATAAAATTAATGCCTAAGCAATACCTCTTCTACTTCATATATCAAATATTTCCTTTAGCTCTGTGTGTTGTATTTTCACCTTGTTAATAGTTCATTAAACCATAAACTTTCAATTTTTGAGGAAATTCAAATTTAATGTATTTCCTACTGTTGTTTATTTATATTATTCTAAAATTCATATAAATTTTAAATAATTTACACATATTTTAGTTCATGTACTAGCTCAATGCATCTACTGTTTCTATTTCACAATAAAAACATGAAAATTCAAGTCCAAATTCAATGTCTCTGAGATTTCAGGCAAAGTCTTAGCTAAGAGCCCTTGTACAAATGTAAAGAAGGTTAAACACTTCCACCATACAATGATACAAGATCAGTATTCCCAGAGGTATGATAGCAGCATAGAAAAGAATGAAACCAAAGCAAAATCCAGAAGGGCAAGCATTAATTTCTGTAGTTCCATGTTAAGCATCCAAGGAAGTCTGAGGCAAGGTGTGGATTCCAAAATGGCTCTGCCAGCTGGCACTTTAGGGAGCAGCATCTCTTACAGCTTCTCACTTAGGCTGGCTTTGTTCACACCCTGCAGCTTTCCTCAGATGATTGACATTCCTGGCTTCTCCAAGCTTCTGGACTTTCCACTGTACCTTTGGTTTCACACACTGTGTTCTCAGCAGCATACTGCCTAGGCAACCAGGCCTTCTTTGAAATTTGGATGGAAGCCTTCTTCACCCCACAACTCTTGCATTATGCACACACCTAAAACTAGAGCCATATGGATGATGCCATGATCTGCCTTCAGCTGAAGAATTAGCCAGGCTTCCTCCTCTCCTGGCTGTAGGGGTCAAATGCTTGGATGGCTGAGCCCTGTGAACCCAATCAAGATGAACAAATTCTGTATGCTGCTTCCAGTCTGTAACATGGTGCTTTTGAGCTTTCTTCTGAAAGTAACATCTTTTACCTTTGCAATTTTGAGGCTGCAAAGCCTTGAGTCTTGCTAGTTTCTTGAGAGGCTCTCCCCATCTTTTCTATTGTCCAATTTTTTCATCACAACCAAATGCTCTTCTGCTCCATCTTCATAGGCTGTGACTTTACTGGAGTTTTCTTTCTAATCAAATGCAAACCTTTAAAAATCATCCCTTTAGGTCTTTTGCTTTATATCAGCATAGAAGTAAGAACCAGTGCAGTGGCCATTTCAACACCTTGACATTAGACTGCTTTATAATGTCTTCTACCAAATTGAATGGTGACTAAACTTAATCTGTTTCCTAGGAAGCCTCTGAATGAGGAAAAAACACGGACACATTTTCTGTCAGAAAATGCCAGAGTGTGACATTCATGGTGTAGAATCTAACAACCAACCTATTCTGTTATCCTACCTGAAACCCCCTGAGTCTGGTCTTTATCACTTGTGTTTTTGTCAGCATTATGGTCTTTGGACCTCTGACCAGAATCTTTCATCAAGTTCAGTTTACAGCACTCTAGGGCTTTTCATTCAGCCAGCATCATCAGACCTTTCAAACTCTTCCCAAAACTCATTCTGGATGCTCCTGAACCACATGGTCAGTTAGCATCTCAGCAACAACCAAACTTCTCTGGTCCACAAATCTGTCTTAGTTAAATCTTATTTCTGAGACAAAATACCTGACACCCACAAGTGAAATGAATGAAAGGAGGAAACACTTATTCTGATTCCAAATTCCTAGAAATTTTAGTCCATAGTTAGCTGCCTCCAAGGCAGTGTGGCATGGCAGAGAGACCTCACTGAAGAAAATAATTCATGGTGTGGCAGGCAGAAAGCAGCAAGCAGCAAGCAGCACTTTTAGGAGAGGCTCCATTTCCCACTAATTCCATGCAAGCGGAAAGCGATATGATCTACGCATAAGTTTGAGCTTTCTATTATCCACGCCCAGAACTATGATAAACCAATTAGTGGACTGCTCCAGTATTGCACATTGTAAACCACAGGATCATATACCCCTAATCAAATACCTCCACAAAGATCCACCAAAGAGTGCATAAAGCTGGAGGAGACATCTAGATACAAGCTACATTCTGTATTTCTTTATACTTTAGAATGATCTCAAGGAAAACAGACAACACTGTCTTGTATTAATTCTGAGTCCCCTTATAATAATAACATATCACCATCAAAATATCATACTCTCCAAAAATTACACCTTAGTTGTGGAACTATTTGTGATATTTTTGCTTTTGTCTTTGAGTTATCTGATTTATAATATGTAATACAAATAAGCAAATTATACATATAATTGTCACAAATAATATTTAATATGAATAAAACTATAGATATAGAAAAACAACAAAGTTAAGAAATGACAAATATGAATTCCTGATCCATATTTTTCCAAAGCATAAAGAAAATAAGATTGTATTTCTAAAACATAATTTAAATCTACATAATTTGCAATTCTACATCACATCTTTCTTTTTTCTAATCCCTAACTGATCATTATATCTATGCCTTTTACTCTATCCCTGGTGCCTTATTACTTGAGTCACATCTGAATTATTTTAAGAGCCATTTTCTTTTATTAACTCAGTGATTGTTTAACTTCATTAAATTAATAATCACTGGAAGTCTCTTACTGAAATTACCTGCTAATATACATTTTGTCATCTTCAGTATTAAATAATGTGTCATGTATTAATTCAAAGGTTTCTTTTTTTTTCCTTTAGCTTTATCACAAAAGTTTGCTCCCAATGAGAAGCTAACTTTTAAAATTTCTAAAACACATTTGCTTCCCTGGCAGGAATGTTTTACAAATGTAATTTAGAGAAATCACATTGGCCTTTGTGGTGCATATTGCAAAGACATTTTAAATTCTCAGATCAGAGCCAAATTCAAGCCAGCATGGCAAAGGCATGGAATGCACAGACTGATTACGTGTTTGCATATTAGAACAAATCTTAGAATAGCAAAGTTCTCTCCTGTGCTAATTTCTTCTTCCTGTGCATCTGTTTTATTTTATACTTTATTAATTAAGACCCTATCCACTACTAGTTCAAGGTTCATATGCCTAAATACTTAACAGGAGAGAAGAGAAAACTTCAAATGTAGGAACTAGAGGGGAGAAAAACAAACATACCAAAACCAAACAAACCTACCAAAATTCCATAGCAGACCTTTTCCCTGCAGTGAGGTATTTGTGTCTGTAGCAAGATTTGGGGCTGAGAGCTGGATTATTAAGTAGAACACACTGTTTGGTGTAAGTGGTCAGTACGGAGTTAGGGAAGGACACAGGTGTGACTCTGAGAAGTTACTGAAGTCTACGTAACAGTAGGGAACCGCTGTGTTCACTAAAGTCCATTTTCATTCTCTTTCTTGTATGATAGTGCTCTGTTTTAACAATTGTCTTAGTCATTATTATCTGTTTCAGTCTTTCTGTGTATGTTGCTTCAAAATTGTTTTGAAAGGGATAAACTAATCCAGAAAAACAAAGTCACTTAGATTGGGGATTCTGAAGCTTTCAGTGAATAGGAGGACTTTGTATGGAATTTAATCAATGGGTAGGGTATTAATTTCAGATCCCTAGACCAGAAAAGACAAGAAGTAACTAAGCCTCATGTGAGCTCTTTGCTTTACAATGAAGATGATGATTAAACAAGACTGAGTAGATTGAATAAACTGGGGGAATGTACAGAATTATGATCCTTTCTATGTACGAGAGTGATAGGACTGAAGACGTCCATTGCTAGGTAGAAATCAGAATTGGACTCCATAAGACCCTCTTCACAATTTTTAATTCATCTAAAGGTTTCAAATGCTCTCTGAAATAAAATGGTTATGAAATGATATCAATTTCAAAAGGCAAAAAATACTATTTCACAGTTATCATTCAGTAATATGAGAACTATCACAGATACTGTTATTACAATGCAAATTAGATTTTTTGTTGTTGTTCTAAGAGAAACTTCTTTTTAAACTATGAGAAGCCATTTTTGAAAAATCTTGGTCTATATTCTCATAAAGATAAGTACTATTTATTAAAATAACCAGTGACTTTCTAAGTAAATATTACATAGTTAAACACTGTACATTCTAGATGCAAACATTAATTTCTCCTTACATGCATTTAAAGAGCTCAGAGCTAAAAATGTCACCATTAGGAATTTTAGTCTTACTGGAATTTTTTCATTAAAAAATTATTTTATAAGTTCTAAGTTAAAATGACACAGAATAAATGCGTGGCAGCTTCGAGTGCATCATCTATTGTTCCTGATCTACCATCTGACAGAGCAATCTTTACTGCAGAAAGCACTTGATGAGTGTCCCAACTGATAGTAATAATAGTTGCATCTCTGCTACTCTTGCAAGATCTCTGAGTAATTCTACCCAGACAGATGACTGTCACAAATCTCCACAGAGTGCTCAGTTGTTTCCAATTCATAAGACCTTTTAAGAATGTAAAATTTAGCAAAAGGAAGCAAACTAATGATCGAACTTAGAACATGTCCTCATATATGAAATATTCAATAAACAACAACTGCATATTACTTACAGCTACATTCTTGTACTGTGCACCATTGCTGTATGATTGCTTTCTACAAGATGTTAAAGGAAGCAATCCATTTTCTTATATATTATGTACAGGGCCAATACTGACTTAGATGGTCTCAATTTTTTTATGACATGAATGTCAGGGAGGAACAAGGACATTAATATTGGTAAAATACAAAAAGATCCAAGAAAATCAATGAAAGTACAAATGTATGTGAGCTTTCTTGAACCATGATATTATATTTGGAGAGCAATTATTACTTACATATTTATTGTGACTTCTATATTACAAGACTAGGTGGCTCAGAGCACTTGTGGAACTCATAGGCCTCAATATGGATTCAGAAAACTCATCAAGAGAAGAAACACTATAAATTGTACACATTTCACTTGGCATAGAAATTAATTTTAGATCTGATGAAATGAATCAAAGGTAAGCCTGAATCAATAAACAAATCACCTGATTTGTGGGACTTTTCCCAGGAATGGAAATTTCCAGACAAGGGAAATGTATCACTAACACCTGAAATTTTCCATCCACAGTTTGCATGACAAAGCTGCATGTAAGTATTTATAGCCATAATATTAAATTAATACAATGAAGTTACTCAGGTTGTAATGAAATAAATGTCAGGCTCACATTTGTAGATAGCATTTCTAGTTCTCTGCTCTTTGTTTCAAGATAGTGTTCTACATGCCACACACCTTGCATAGCATGCAGACAAAAGCCAAGGGTATTCATTCCAAGGAAGACACAGTTAGGAGCTCTGCAGTCTGAACGTTCTTCTCTAAGTGGAATAGATGGCGGCACTAATTCATCAGTCTCCTCTGGACACTTCCATTGCCAATAGCACTGAAGCCTAGCTACCTCCCTGCTGAGTGTACTCACAGCACTGACCAAAGTGGGAGGAGAGCTGTGGTAGGCAGGCTGTCTTTACCAGAGGAAATTATTTTCAGATGTACAAGATGCTTATACAATCCACTTTGACCTGATTGGCTTTCTGGCATATTCTCTGCAGAGCTCTTAAACACGGACTATTGAAACAGGCTGCCTGGGCAGCAGGCAACTGTATAGCCATACAGATGTTCTCACTGCTGCTTTTAAACTGGAGCAACGCCAGACAGTGAAAATTTTGATTTATATTTTGGGCCCACACTGGGAATCTACTGAATGTTAAAATCGCTTTCAAGACCGTGTGAATTTGACACGGAGTGACTCTGTTTCATATAACATGCCTCTCCTACTCAAATTCTGTGTATTATATGATAAGATTCTGTTTAATTAATTCAGGATTGGAAGCATGGATTACATCACCTACAGTGAAAGGAAAATATATCATGGTGAAATGTGACTAACAGTAGATGATAAAATGTTTGTGGCAAACAACAAGCAACACATTGTTATAAATCTCACAATAAAATGTACAGAAATATATGTGTCTTCTTTCTTAGTCTGTAAATAAAATCTAAGGCATTTTATTAGAATTAGAGGTGAATTTTCAGGAGCTCAGATCATAACGTAGTTACCAAATATTAATTTGATCCTATCTCATAGATATGTTTTACCTTTTGTAAAGAAAACTTATTTAAACATTATTTTGCATGTTACTTTCTAATTGGCTTTATTTTTCCTCTGTATCTACATTTGCAGTTTTGTGTGTGTAAGTGTAGCTGTGTATGTGGGTTCTGCTTCTATACACTAAGTGATGTGCTGACACACTTTTTAGAGATATCATATGTTTATACTTGACTTAACACACAGTTTGGATGATGAATATGAAATTTTCATGTGACAAAAACATTCCATCAATATAAAATATCATCAAAATATTATAGAAATCACACCACTTTTGGACTCACTATTGCTTCAAGGAACACCTTCTGAGTTTGTATTTTTAATATAGTCTGAGTACTGTGTGCGTGTGTTTATGAGCAATGACTGTGTCTTCATCACTTTCTCGTCCTTGGGACAAAATTCACAATTTGAAGACGAGAAGTTTATTTAGTTAGTTGTTTTTAGAGGATCCATATACAGTTAGCTGATTCCAAAGCAAGGGGACACAGTGAGAGGAAAGCTGCTCAGGTCTTGGCAGCAGGAATCAGAGGAGGAGAAGATTCAGAAGAACATAGAGACTGAACCTCCAGATCACACCCTAGGCACCTGCAGCTTTTGACCAGACCCATCACTTAACACTACATTTAGTTCTGAACTCTGCAGTGAGTTTGTTAATTTAGGGGGATAGCACCCCTGTGATCACGCACCTTCTTACACTTGTCTTTGGGATGCTTGATTCTTTTGAAAACATTCTAGGTATAAACTATAACGATTTGTCTTCCCTGTATTTACTTTCATTACTTCTTTCATTTAGGCCATAAAAATCTGTACAGAGCTATCATCTCCTTACTTGCTAAAGTACCATGAATAATACCTTACAGACACCTAAAAATGATCATTTTATAACATAAACTTAAATACAGAAATATACCTTCTGAAATTTCAAAACCATACATGTACTTATATACACAGAAGCAGAAAATCTAAAACAGCCATATATTTTACATTCCCTGAAAAGAAATGTCCATATTACTTAGTAAGATACATAAGAGCTTTTGCAATTCAAACAACCCATCAAACATAATTTCTCATGAATTTTCAACTATGCCCATGCACTATCTACTTTAAATATATGCATTTTTAAACACAGCTTATAAAAATATTTATTGAGCAGATCAGTATTTAGAAGAGAAGC
The DNA here is from genome assembly GCA_004026965.1 of Petromus typicus. Lineage (NCBI taxonomy): Eukaryota > Metazoa > Chordata > Mammalia > Rodentia > Petromuridae > Petromus > Petromus typicus. Next base: position 9,354 of record PVIR01032385.1, read on the forward strand.
ACATCTCAAATGTCTTGTGTGTATTTCCTTTCACTGACAGTGACTGATGGCTCCTTGTTCCTTGTTCTTTATGATGCAGTTACTCTGTCCACACTTCTGCACCTTCTCCTTTGGCTGCCTCCTCTGGCTCTCCATGTTTTTCTCTTTATTTGCTTTTTGATTTGATTTGAACCCATCCATTCTCATGTGAAGAGAGAGTAACTCTCCAGCTGCCAATTATGTCATCTGTTTTTTAGTTGCTGGTGTGTACTGAGGGATTATTGTTATTGGAGCAGAGGAAGAACATGAGAGGCAGAATGTTCTAGTAAACATTTGCATAGACATCAAACTGAAAAGGAGGCTCTTACTAGAAATGAAGAATGATACTCTTAATCTCAACCTTATCTTTAGAAAATAAGCATGTTTTGTGCATGGTTTTTGTGAAGGAACAAATCAAATGATAACTTCCAAAATGGATTGGAGGCAGGAGCTTGAAAATAAAGCGCACAGGAACCTTAATGGTTATACAAACTCTGGGGACAGAAAAGCGACATGGAAATTGTACTAATGCAGGATCCTCAAATTCTAAGGGCATACTAGTTAAAGTAATTAAGAAATACATTTCTGGAAGCTGTAAATGCATTTGTTTTTTATATATAATATTAGTTTATTATGTTTATTTTTCAGGAAGCTTCCCTTATGTCTAGGTAGTCTTTTTTAAAATTATTTTAATTCTGGGCTTTCTTTGCTAGAATAACAACAACAAAAAAATAGTTATTTTGTTCAGATGGGAGCCAGAATTATAAAGCATGATCTCTCCAGGGGAAGAAAATATTTTAGGAGTCAAAATTTGGCTCCTTGATTAATATTGTTTTCTACTCTTAGTCTCTCTTTCAATCCATGGAGAGTTTAAAATATACTCTCCTTGGAAAATTGAAAATATATAAACTTTTGAGACAGATACTTCAAGAGCAGTAAATCTGGCTAGGGTAGTGGATATGACCTCTTACATAAGCAGAGCTCAGGTGACAGACACAAAGCAGTTCCAAAAGCCCCGTGCAGGGAGTCCTGATGAGAACTCCAGCAAGTTTGCAGTAGAGTAGCGTAGAACTGAGGTCATCCACAGGAGCAATCAGACTGAGTTTTTGCACTGTGTTCCTGCTCATGGTCGGCTCACCTTCACACTGTAGAATGCCCATTTTCTTATATCTAGTTGGTCTAAATTCGCTCCACAGAGCCTTCTTCTTTTCTTACCTCTAATACTTTGCATTGTTTGCACTGTGTTGGCCAATTCTTTGCTCAAGGCACAGAGTCTACAAACCACTTTCAGGAGGAAAACCCAGTACTCCAATGGTACTCATTGTCAATGGTTCCAGTCGCCAATGGTAGTTCTTCATAGTAACACATCATTACACTTGTTGTGGCTTAGTGATTATATATTTCCGGTCTTTCTTACATAGATTCTCAGTCTAAATGTGTTATCTATAAGATTTAAATTTTTAAAGTCTTTATATCTTATTTACTCTGTGGTAATGACAATAATCACCAAGCATGCAGAGGGAAAGTAGACCAAGCAGTCTATTCAGTGCATAATAACACTACAAATAGCTATTTTAAGAATGGAATTTGTTATTTCCCCCAAGGTGCTAGGTGCTCAAAGTACTCTCAGAGAAATTTCTTTTAAAGGTGAATTTCCCTTTCTCTCTGATTTATTGTACATTTGGAAGACAGCAAGTCAATCTTTGGGAGAAGGAATTAAAATGCTCTGCAAGCAGCAGATACAGTGATTTCAGTTCAGCTGTTTACTAATCATTTAATTTGTTCTTTCTCTTGTCAAGCAGGTTGGTGAGCCAACATTGGTGAGCGTAGTGTGGGTAGTAAGAAGCATTTTAGCAATGGCACTTGTAGTTATGTACTTCATATGTGGCTCATTGAAGGTAGATTTTGTTGTTAAAGACAATAAATGTTAGTGCTGAGAGTTGATAATAATACACTGATCTTCCTTTTACTTCTCCTTCTGTATGATTCTTTGAGTCTGTCAAGCTATTTATCCTATTAACTGAGTTAATCACTTTATGCTTTCCATGGAAAATTATCACACACATTACCAGAAGTAGAGCATCTAATGACTGAATTAAATTAAAATGTCAGAATAATGAATTTTGGCTCCAGTTTTATCATGAAAGTATGCTTTGATATTATATGTATGTATAGTTTCTAAGTCAACATCATGCTTGATGTCTGTGGATAGCAGATTGTTAGCTGACAGAATAAATGTTGTTGAATTTGGAGGTGTTGACCCCATCCTAAATTGTGCTGTTGGTATGTAAAGTTTCTGTCACTCACCACAGGACAAGGACTGATTAATTAAGAAGCAGAACATTGATGGAGAAGTAACTATTCCAACAGCCAGCTGATGGTAAGAGGGCCTATCCTAAAGGTGTTTTCCTAAAGACTGTCTAAGCTAATAATACTAGTAAAAGAATTTTTTTTTTTGTAAAATTTAAGGGAGTGTGTGTTAAGGTACAGATAACTGGAGGCCAAAGTAATCATCAATTCTGAAGTGCCCATTCCTTTGATGCACATTGCAGTGTTATCTAATGGTCATGAAATATTTCAAATCCACTCGGGCCCTGTGGAATGTGGTTTAAATTGCTGGTGGGTGTGAGTCTCCACACCTTGCATTGTTGTATCTGGTTACCCGGGATTGAACCCGGGCACTTGGATTTATGAGGCAGGCACCGGAACTACTGAGATAAATGTCAAGAAAGAGCAGTGACTTAGCTGTCCTATGACAGGTTTTGTCTTGTTCGGCGCTCCTGTAATCGCTAAGTAGAGGAGTTAATGTAGTAATCCTTCAGTTGTGCCTTTTCTTTAGTGCTTGGAATGTCAGGCAAAAAGAAAATTCACAAAGGACAGTTTGCAAAGGAAAAGTTAATCTACTTGGAAGCTGCCATATTACCATATGCTCATTAACCTAGTGAAGTTGAAAAGGAGTTTATCAGACAATAGAAGTCTAGAGCTACATTTGAAAAGCATTTCTCCTCAATGGAGTTTTATATTTCCACAATTACCTTTTTTTTTTCTTTTTTTCCTGTGCTATTGTGAATGTGAAGCGATTTATGGCATTTCAGCTGATATATCTTGAGATGTCATTTTTCACTGTCTGTCATAAGATTGTTGTATGCTCTGAACCATGAAAATAAAGATATAAATTTCATGGTGTTAACAGTGAAAGCCTGTTATTTGATTTCCTTCATCTTCTTGTACAGTTTATTCCCTTGCAGAGAAATCTGATCAGAACAACTATATGGCTGGTTCTATGCCACAATTCAAAAGTGGTTGCAACTCCCTCTGAGCAGCTGTAAATTTGCCTTTCTGAAGTGAAGACAGAGGGGCATTTGAATTTGTAATTAAATGCTTATTTCAGCTCCACCAAATGTCCACTTGCCAAAAGAGCCAAGATATATTTTGATGTTGAGCTACTTTGCTGTTACATTTGAGTGTTGAGAAGGCTAAATAATATCAACAGTAACAGACAGATGCATAGTTTTTGTTCTTAAATTGCAGTATTTCTTCTCTTAAAATTATCTGGCCAAAGGTTGCATAGTTTTACATTTTGGCTTAAATGTCTAGTTGCACATTTCCAAAATACTAGAGTCAGCTGTCGCCCAGTATCAACCTAAACTAATCATTTGGCCAGAATCTCTTTCTTTGTTACATTGCTTATTCTTTCATGTACAAAGTACTTTAACTGTTTTGCAATAGTAGCACCAAAGGAGGTTGGTAAACCTTGATCTCCCCACTCAAATAACATTTGTACATGCTTCATAGGGACAGAAAAAGTAATTTTAAAACAATGATGATATTTTTCTTTAAGAAAAAAAATTTCTTAGTTCTCTGGAGAACATATTTTAAGAAGTATCAACTTACCCATTTAAATGGGGATAGCAAAGACTTATTGATAAATGTTTTATTCTGGTCCTGCATTTGAGGCTTTTCAAGTCTTCTAATAGATACTTTTTTGATAAACGGTCTCATGATGAAGTTCAAACTGGCCTTGAACTCACTATATACCTCTAGCTATCCTCAAATTCATGATTATCCTCCCTTAAATTCCTGAGTGCCTGGATTACAGGAGTGTGCTATCATGTCCAGCTTAAATAGACCCTATATTGAGGTCTCTGTCTAATTTCTATATTCTTTTACTCAGTCACTTTAAAAACTTAGATTTACTCATCAAGAGGCAATAAATTTGAGATTTGCATTGGCAGATAAATTTGCCTAATGTTTATGCAACCAACTCACCAAAGACTGTCAACTTTTCTAGGGATTTATAAATTTATGGCAACTTTGGTATTTTGTCATTAGTTTCTGTCCTTTTTGCAAGACATGTAGTAGAGAGAAGAAATCATAAAACCCATTTCAATACTGTCAAACTGTCTAAAGTGTTTCAAATGGTAAAACTATAGAAATGCACTTTTGGAAAATGAATTGAGTTTTAATAGCACAGGGCTCTTGGGATACTTCGGTTATCTGATTTACAATGGTAGCCTGAGCAGGGTGGAAATTAAAGTTTGAAATAGCTTGGTTAATCATGGCATTTCACTGCAGTATTACTGCTGTGGATACATAATAGATTATTAAAATATTTTCCCCCAGTGGGATTTCCAATCCTGGTGTTATGATTGTGATAAGAGCAGTAACCCTTTAACTTTCCCTTTGGGTATAATAAAAGCTTTCCAAATAGAAGAGAATCAATCATAATGTTATATAAGCTGGACAACCTCTAACCACTGTAGTGAGAGGCAGTAGCTGACATTAGCATGTCTTGCTTCTGCTTGCCTATTAATTACATTTTCATCTTTGTTTACATGAGTATACACCATTTTTATTTTCTTTTCATAGAAAAAACCCTCTTCTGGAATAGTTTGCACTATTGACGTGTGGGTAAAACCATTCTCTGAGTATTGATGAAAGACTATTACTGATTAATCTCTATTAAAACAAAATGAGATAGCTTCCCATTGCAGCAAAGATTAATTACAAAATAAAGCTTTCGTATCACTGGAACATCAAACAAATAAGCACACATTTATTGACACACAGGCACCATGCACATGATTTCTTCTGAAGTACATTTCTGCAAATTGTTTTTGTGACAATATATTTGTTTGCAAATCATGTATTTTGTCCAGAGACCTAGTTCATGAATCTGGTGCTTTTTTTTCTTTTCTGCAGCAAGTAAACTGTACTGACTTTATAATTCTGGTAGTTCCTGCTAATTACCTATAACATTTTTTATTTTATAATCATGGTGTGTGTCACGATTATGTGGTGTCTTCCTTCAAAATGTATTATGAACTTACCTAAAGATGTCACTTGGGAAGTCTAATAACTAATGACCTTCAAACAAATTGTATTTAAATATTTACTTAATATTTTAAGTGCCAAAAAATGGGGAAAGACTGAGTCAATGACCAGTTTTACACATATGGAAAGCAGATAGAAATACAGAGTAAGATAGAGGGAATGGAAAAAGAAAGGGGAAAAGGGTGGGGGAAAAAGATGTAAGAATGAAGATTGCAGAAAAATTCACACCAAATTGTGACAGACAAATTAGTTACTATTACCTTCCTTCTTTGGCTACACATTATGATACAATGATATTTGCAAAATGCAAAAATGAAAAATACATATTTTGAAAAAAGTAAGCTTGCTCATAATGAATCAAACATATAGGAAATAAAAGAAAAAAAACCCAGAGATATACAGTTAAGCATAGAGCTCTGTATGTGGCAGTATGTGTGCAGCTGTATAGTTATATAATATAATGCATACACAAATTCATATTAACTATATTAATGAAAGTATAAAACCATGAATCATTCATTCATGCATTCATTTTTCCATGCATCCATTCTTATATTTAGAATTATTTATATACTTAGTACTAAGTGCCTGATGCTACTACAGGTGTTTTTATTCTATGTCACACATTTGTTCTATATATAAGTAAAATTTTGTGTTCTTAACATGAAAGTCACTTAGAGTGTCATTTTGACCTGAACAATGTGGGTGAAGTGTTCTATAGGATTATCATGTATAGATAGTTTTTCTCTAATATAAAAGAATATTTTTGTGTGTGAACAGACTATGCTTTTCTCAGGTGTAATTCTCTAAGTACCAATGATAGTATACGGTTACACAGAATGTCTATATTATTCTAGAGATTTGAATAAAGGTATTTGTGCCACGGGGCAAAACTAGAAGTTACATGTTTTAGTGGACAAAACACATGACATTTTACCAAGACTCACTGGTCACAATTTGTGTTTTAATTTATTTGACATGATGTTAAAATACTGAGTTAATGCTCTGGAACTCCACTGTTAATAGGTGTAATGTGAATGATAATGATAATTTGCTCCAAAGCTTTGTGTGAGGGTTGATGAGACCATGTATATAAATCAGTATAGTGAAAGGCCTAGAATAAATGCACAGGATATTTTAACTCTCATATATTATTTAACATATAATGGGTGTGGTAATAATACTCAAGCAAGCATTATTATTATTATTTGACAATATCAAAGAATCTTTAAAAATTTTACTTTGGCTACTATTTAAAATACATACCACCATGTCAATAATGAGTGTTTAGCAATGTTACATTTGAATGCAATAATAAATGGTCAGTTAATTAGACATACGAAGGTATTATTGGAAAGACAACTGTAATGAAATGATTTATTCATCCTAAGACTCACAATATGATTTTGTTTACTTTTCAAACATTACATTACTTTCTATTACACACTATTAAAAAAGTATTTGAGGATAAGGGAATATAAGGTTTTCTGTGGTCATATTTACCTTAAAATGACTATAACTGTCATCTGATTAAACTATTAAACTATTGCTTTGAATTATCTAAAACTATTTCAAAAAGTAGGTCTCAAACAGAAATGAGTTGTTTGAATCTATAGAAAAGGAATATTTTCAGTAATTTCAATAAATAAGATGCAATAATGAAATTTTATATTTTTTAATGTTGAATTCAAATATCATGGGCACTCCGAAAGAATCCCTAACTACCTCATTTTAAACATTTGCTGTTTCTTTGCCTCTGTTTCTAGGCCTCCTTGAAAGAACTTGTAGGTTTTTTCATATCCCTATCTGTCTGCCCTGAAGGAAAGAAATTAATCATGTTTTAACAGGTTTTGTAACTCCATCTTCCTAATGGGCTTTGCATTAGCAGCTTCTAAAATTTCCTCTAACTGTCTTCGTTTAAGAATTTGCAATTGCTCCTCTTCCGTGTGGTGGGCATGCCTCTTGTACAGCTTGCATAGGTCTTCTTTCCATACCTATTTTCTAGAGCTCAAGGCCAGAAATTAATCATGAGCTGGAGCTTCTGTTTTTAACTCATTTATGTCATATGGTTGGTTTTCTATGTTTTGCTATAATGCATTTGGGAATATAATTCATAGTAATATAAAATCATTTCAAAATGAGACAATTTCTAAATGTGTAAAACACACCAAAGCGAATGTGTGAAAATCTGTTTGGCATATAAAAAATTCACCAAAAAGTGGCTGGAAGAAAACTGTTTCTTACTTTTTGAATCTCTTAGAGTTATCAGGCATTGATGGCAAAATGGAGAAAGGAGACAGCATAGCTCTAGAAGTCTCTTTGGAACCTATTTGTCACATGGTACATAGCTACAGGAGACAAAAGACTGGGGGTAGGGCTGCTTTCTAATGTACAAGTTTCTGAAAGATGAGGCAGGGAAATCACTGAAAAGGTACTGAAAGTCTTGTCTCCACTGTAAAGAGAGTAAATTATAATTTTACTTAATCCTTGAGAATGCTAAGGAGCCCTTGTGGTCTGACCTCCATAGAAAGTTAGGAGGTGTGGAGGGGGAGAGGGGAGGCGGGAGGGAGAAGGACAGAGAGGAGCTGATGGTCTGAGTTAGAACAAGGAAAAGCTAAGAAAATCATGTTTTGGTACTAGCCTGCCATTATGGGACAGTGAGTTTATCATGAACAAAATGAGACATTAACAAACAACATGGATACCAAGACAGGTTGGCCTTACAAAGACAAATATGCAGAATTTCTTGCTATATCCAATATCATTGTCCCTTTTCCTTCTAAAGCTGGTATATAATTATAATCTTTCAGAACTTTTTGATTGTCCAGATATCTCCTTGCTTTCTTTGTGAACAAGCACAACATCAAGAAGTATTTTGTCTTATCAAAATCTATTTCCCAGAAAATAGTATCTAGATCCATGACTTCTAGACTCAACAGTCTGATTACACATGCTACCTAGTTTATATGCCATTATTACTTTTAAATAATCAGTATGGAATTTATACATAGTTTTTGTTTTCACTTTTGAAGTTCAATCTTCTTCTTTGCCTCTCTTCTTCCTACAAACTCAAGTCAAAGAAAAATTTTATCCCTTTCTGTGACTATACATTGAACTTATCAAAAGTTATGAAGAAATCAGCAAAAACCTGGGATATAATGGAAGTAAGTGAAGTTTTCTAGTTGTCCTATAACAGTAAATGGGAGACACCAAAGGCACCTGCGATTTAGAGACAAAAAACAAAACTATTTAATGTCAATAGGATTTGTTAGGATAATTTCTTAGAGCACCAGACAAATTGCCTTTTATTCTTTTGCATTTTATATAGGTTTTGCAAATAGGAACTAGTACAGAAGCAGAGTTAGCAGCTGACTGGTTACATATTTTATCACTATTACTGACTTTTTCAGCAAATTTAAAACCAGGTAAGAATACGTCATTTAGTGTGAGGTCAGCTAGACACATAACAGAAGTGTGGAGTAGTTTAGAGTAGGGTTTGTCAAGGAGGAGCAGATAAAGATGTCTGGTACCTGGAGTGACCATGGATCAGGGCCAGGTCAGTCAAGGTGGAATTTGCTTGAGATGTAAAATAAACTTGCTTACGACCAAACCTGTCCTGGACTGATGGCCCATCTGTTTGTCAGTCATTATACATTTCTGTCTTGGCAGCAGCAGGTCACAGTGGCATTGGCAAACAGGGGGGAAGGTTTTCTTGCTGGTCTTGCTGTTCTTTATCATCAGTACCAAGCCTCTGTGTCAGCAATGTTTACATTCCAGAATAAGTTCAAACCCTGGACAGATATGGAATATTGAAGATTGATATAAGCATCTCTTCTTGGCAATGTAACAAGTTATACAGGGGCTGGCACAGCTGGGAGATTATACAGGGAGTTATGTTCTTGGTAGCGCAAGTGAGGAAATGGGCTTATAAGATCATTCATCACAGATGACAGATCTTTGGAATTATTAATCCCAACTTACAATTAACCCTTA
>PVIR01032386.1:0-18695 GCA_004026965.1 Petromus typicus
CTAGGGTCCAAAGGACACAGCCTTTGGGGCAGAGCCACTTTGGTTTCTGATCTTCCTCAGGCTTGTTCAAATGTATGTGGAATTTATTTTTGCCTTGATTTGAAGCCTTTGAGGTTACAGAAGTTCAGAGCTCACGTTTTGGAGGCTGGTGCTAACCTGGCCCTCTTGCTGTTTCTCAGTGTGTCTTCCCAGGGAGGATAGGTGCTTCGTAGCATCTCACTTGAAGAAGGCAGGCTGTTTGTATAGTCCTGTCCCCTGAAAATCATCACGCTCCATAGGAGCCATCTAAGGCATATCTGATGCAGGAGACTCCTGAAGAAAGGAGCTCTCCTGCTCCTGTGGTGGAAGGGTTCTGGTCAGCTCAGTATCCTCATGCCTCAGGTGGCTTGAGCCCAACCCACCTCATCTGTGAAAACATGTATTTGCAGAACTCGAGGGCAGGGGTTGACCAAACTTCTGCATAGAGCCAGATGGAAAATATTTTAGGCTTTTCGGGCCAGGCAGCCTGTGTTGACTCACTGTGGCCTGGGGGCAGTATCAGAGATAGTGTGTCAGAGAACAGATGACCTTTATGCACACTTGTAATTTGAATTTCATGTGATTTCATTTATCCCCAAATATTCCTCTTTTGATTTTTTTTTTTTTTTACTCTAACCACTAAGAATGTAAAAACTTTCTTAGGTCATAGACTGCATAGGAAGGGGTTAGGATTCAGCCCATAGGCTACCATTTAGTCCAGGAGAGATAGAAGCTATGTAGAAAAATGTACATTTTCTAGTGAACACAGTAAAAGAGGTAAAAAAAAATCAGGTAAAATCAACATCAATAATTTGTTTTCTTTAACTCAGTGTATCCCAAGATGTTTCTGAAACACATACATGACATAAGGATTAGTACTGAGATAGTTTTTGTTCTGTTCCTAAACTGAGCCTTTGAAACCTATATGTGTTTACAATCTGTGGTCCATCCTAGTGAGGACAACACAGGCCTTGGGTTGCCATGGGCCACCCTGTGAGAAACACTCCCAACACCCAGACCAGGCTTCTTGGTTGAGTCAGAAAGCCATGATCCACAAGTGTATGTTTTTGTTCCCTGTAACTTGTTTTCATTAAAAGGGAAGATATGTTGTGAAATACCTAAGTGGGTCATAGCAGCTGAAGGAAGAAAGATTTTGTTGCAGAAGTCAGAGTGGTGTTAATATCCTAGGCACTGAAGGAGACAGCAGGATGGGCAGGAAGCAGTGGCCTGTCCCCTGGACCTTTCTCCCGTGCACTATTAGAACAAAGAGCTATCTTGTCAGATATTTCCCATGTCCCCTGAATATAAGCCTTCTCCTCTTCGATGCCATTTGGTAGCTTAGATGTCTTAATGTCAACATTGCAGTTTCACTGAAAAGGAACCTTAGCATAGTGGACACGGAGTTTGGCTTCAGATACAGGTACAACTTGCAGTGTGACTGGACAGATCGTAGCTGATGTGTGCCTTTGCCCCTTCAACTGTAAAATGAGATGAAGAGTTGTCCTATCCCGAGGGGCAGGAAGGGACTGCAGACAGTAGGTGGCAGCTGTGGACGGGGGGGGGGGGGGGGGGGGGGGCTAGACCCCTTTGCCAGTCAGCTGTCCCAGAGCAGCTTGCATTGCAGGGGGACACTGCCACCTGCAGAATTTTGGGACACAGGAGGAAATTCATAATGGCCTGTGTGTGTTCTTTTCCTGGACAGTCTCTTGTCCACTGAGAGAGTGTGACATTTTTCCACCAGATTGCTGTGGCCACTGGAGCACCTGCTCAACATATCACCAGTCTGCTAGGCCAGAGTCCCATCCCTTGTGTTCTGAGCTAAAAGTCACATGACTGAAAATTCTCACTAGGGTCTTGATTGATAGATTGAGAGAACCTGTTGATCTTATAGTTTGAAATGCATTATTGTTTCTTGTACATGGCTGGACTATATTTTGTACCTTTATCTGATAATTTTTTTATCTAGCATGTAAACTGTGTGGGAGGTTCCTATTTTTCATAGATTAAAAAAAGATGAGAATAGTAGTGTAATTCATTTAGTTAGGTGTTATTTGTGTATTTTACATGTGAACCCTTAAACTTGTGTGCCATAGTTTACTGCATTTCTTTAATCTTACAGTATAAAAAGCAAATTTATAAAGTGTGGACATGATGAACTTTACTTGAGTTTAAGGTACACCTGGAGTGCAAACCCTAGGCAGAGTTAATTCATTCCTTTGTAAATCATTGTTCTAGTGGTAGAATATCAACAGTTCCCTGAGTCTGTGATTTCACAGACACCTCCCCGCCTCCTTTCCACATTCTGTGCTGATGAACTTGTTACTCTTGTTTGGCTCCCGAGGTTCTGGAGGTTTGAAACATAGCTGTTGAATTAGAAATTAGTTCATGTTCAGCTCTGTGTCAGAGTTTATAACAATGCATAAGTTTGAAGATATTAGGACGGTCATTGTAGAAGGCCAGACCTCTTTGTCTCTTTGGAATGGTTCTGGAACAAAGTGTATTTCACCAGTCTTGGTGAAATAGGGCACTAGATAATAAAAATAAAGTGAGTAACAATACTGGCTCAGAAAAGCTGTTTCTCAGGAGGAAGAATAAAGCGAGTGACTCATAGCAAATGAAAGTCTTTTGAGAGGTCCTGAAAGAGGTTGCTTCATTTAAGGAGATAAGAGTTAAATGCAGGGTAGTGAATTTTTATTTCTTCATTTCAACAGTTTTTTTTTTTTTTTGGCATGTTATCCCTCTGCTTCCAGGAATTATATATTGTGCTGTGTGATACACTTTATATGGGGCCATTTTGTTTGTGTGTGTGTGTGTGAGAGAGAGAGAGAGAGAGAGAGAGAGTGTGTGTGTGTGTGTGTGTGTGTGTGTGTGTATGGTGGAGGTTGGAAGCCAGATGGAACTGAGGAGGAAAGGAAGGGGCGTAAGTATAAAATGACAAGAGAATCTCACTATGCAGGGCCCTAAGGTGGCGTAGAATCCTGCCATGATTTGTAGGGGATGGAGCTGACCTAATCTTTATCCCCATATGTGTTTTAAGATGGCTGTTCTGTTGGTTAATTTAGTTTCATCCCATTTTCAGGGTACAGTGTACTTAAATTCCTTTCTCATTCTGAGTTTGGGTTCTGTGCTTAGAAACAACTCCTTACTTACCTGCTATTCATGCTTTTAGATCCAGGCCTTCTGATCGGCTGGTTTATTGTTTTGACTGAGGGTGAAGTTCCATTTCTTGTCATATCAGTTACTGAGACAGAGCTGCTATTGATGGGGGAAATGATATTGAAACATACATCAGCTCCATGTACTATCATGTGGAATTTGGGTTATCAGTGTTCAGAAAACTTATCGGACTTTTTAACACACGTGAGCACTCGGGTAATATAACAAAGTCCAAATGTGTGCTGTTTAACTGCGATAAAAACTGCTAGTTACCATTCTTTATTTCAGTGGATTAGCAGAACGGTGCTTTGCATAAAACATATTTTGGCACAGGCCTATTTCTGCTGTAAAGAAAGAATGTGAACCTTTACCAGTGGGGTCACCATTTGTTAGTGAGTGGGCCTCGTGTTCTTTTGAGAGTTGTGCAAATCCACGCGTCTCAGTGAGTTAGATTTCATCAGTGGCCCTTGTCTAGAGGATGATTTAAGCCTCCACAGGCAGTCACCCCCTGTTGGCCACACATCTGGGGGCTCAAGAGCTTAGGCTGTTTCTACCCAGTCATGTGAAATTTATGGTTATTCAATTGCCTTAGGATCTGCTGGTCAGATGGAACGTCAGTATCACAATAAATTAAAGCATTCTGATTAAAACATCCTTTCTTGGACAAACCACGACTGGTTTTGGAGATTTAGTGGAAAACAGAACCATAGGCTTACAGTTAATCACTCGAGGCAGAATTTCTTTCATATTCATTTGAAAGCCACTTTGTTTAATACACTCTAAGATGTCTGAAGTTGGAGCTTAGAAAGTGGACTGTGGCCTATTTTTAAGTGAGAGGAATTACAGTAGTGACATCGAACATGGTTTGTGTCCCTGCGAGAACATGATGTGGACTTTATTTCTTAAATAGAATTTTCTTTGCTGGCAGTGGGTTGTTCTGAATGCCATTATCTCAGGGAATTAATACGAAGCTACACATTTTAGTTATTGAACCAGAATAATAACAGTGACAGCTGTATCCTGTGTCTTACTGTTTTTCTTGCCTAAGGGGATACAGATAGCTGTACTTGGCTTTTAAAATGTGCACAGACATTTTTAAAAAGAAGGTATATAAGGCTCATAAAGTGGCATTAACGAGTACTCCTTTCCTCTTAAAAGGGGCAGTAGTTGTTGAGTTCACTGTAGATAATTCATTTCTTGATTTTCCAACTACAAATTAATTTTGATAAATTAGTTTCAGGATAGCAAGATACTTAGGGCTGTCAAACTATTTCTTTTCAGGTAATTTTACAAAATACATAGTTATAGATGGCAAAGCATCTTTGCCCTCAGTATATTTAAGACTAAAGAGGAACTTATATTTTGAAGAAAAAGAATGTATAAGAGATTCATATCAGTGATACAATTTTATTTTACATAAAGCTCCTATTTATTTCCTGAATTAATTCTGTGCCCCAATCCTTGTATTAGCCATTTAAATAATTTAGTGAACATAGGAAGATGTCAGTGAAGGTACCTTTACTATCAAAAATAAAAATGGCATCATGTTTTATGAGTTTTTCTATGACTAAAAAAATGTTTAAAATGGGACGCTGAAACTGACCTTTTTGAGGCTGGCACAGGGCACAAATGTGCACATACCCTTAGTGTTTCTCCTTGCTGGTGCTGGTTCTCAGTGTGGTGGGGCATTGGCCTGTCAGCCTGGGTGTGGCCCTGAGCAACCTGGAGGAGGGCCCGGTTCCACTTCACCTTGAAGAGCTGCTCTTCAGCTTCCTGTCCCCTGTGGGTATTATGCCTTTTATTAATCTCTCAAGGGAGACTTTTCTGAGGTACGGTTGTGTGTAGTCAGAGTGTAATCCTGTATTCTCTTTTTTTTTTTTTTTTTTTTTGAGACAGGGTCTCACTTTGTGGTTCAGGCTGGCCCTGGGCTCAGCCTCAAACTCATCACAGCAATTCTCCTGCCTCTGCCTCCCCAGTGCTGGGATTATAGGTGTGAGCCACCACGCCTGGCACTGTGGTATGTGGTGCTGATTGGTGCTGGGCGTGAGTCTCCACGCCCAGTATTGTTGTGTGGTTACCGGGGATCGAACCCAGGCCCTTGCGCTTGCAAGACAGGTGCCGGAACCACTGAGCTATATCCCTGGCCCAATCCTGTATTCTTTAGACTAAGTTCCCTGAGGTGAAAGTTTTGGAAGGAAGGGTCATTTTAATTGATGAATATTGCCAGATTTCCAACAGAGCTTCCATGAGGCCATTCTACATTCCCTGCAGGGAGAGGCTGTCTGAGTGACAGCTTTCTCTTTGTCACCGTCACTGTGATTGTCATCATTTTCAGGTCTTGATTGATTTGGTACAGGGATATACCATCCTATTTTAAAACATGTTAAGGTGATGAGTATTTCTTAATGTCTGTAGACCATTTTATTCCTCTTGTGAGGCCCTTGTTCATTTACTTTGTCAATCCCCTCATTGAGATATATGTGACTTGTTGAATTCTAAGAGCATTTTGTGTGTTGGGAATAACAGTTGTCTGCCTGTGCTTTCCACATACTGCTTTGCTTGTCTTTTTTGAGCCTTTCGTTATGTATTTTTGGCCCAGACACATTCAGAGAACCTATGTATGAAATATTTCTTAGAAGATCTGGATGATTTCAGGTGTGAACTTGACTCAGTCTCTTCCCATCCAAGTGAGCAGAGGAAAGAGCGGTTGCTGTTTTATGATTGTTGGTCTGTTTACTTTTTTTTTGTCTGTTCTGGAGTAAATTTGGTACATTTATATTTTACTAGAAAATCAGTTTGCCGTTATATCAAATTTGTTGATGTAGAGTTGTTTTTTTTTTTTTTTAAAGTTATTAATGTTTTTATTTAGAGTAGTTATGGTTTCACAAAATTCCTGGTTCTACCAAACCCAAGCCCAAGGCAAATGGTATTGAATTCTTGGGTAAAATTCAAGCCCAGAGAACTCACATCTGTTGTTTTGTTTTCAAATTTGATCTATTTCTTTATTATCTTAAGTGCCACTGCAATGTTAAAATAGAACCTAAGCCTAGGACCATAGCTTCCTAATGGAAGATAATTGATGTAGAGTCTTTTTTTTGAGACAGGGTTCTCACTTTGTAGTTCAGGCTGGCCCTGAGCTCAGCCTCCAACTCACGTCACAGCAATCCTCCTGCCTCAGCCTTCCTAGTGCTGGGATTACAGGCGTGAGCCACCACGCCCGGCACTGTGGGATGTGGTACTGATTGCTGCTGGGTTGAGTCTCCACGCCCAGTATGGTATGTGGTTACCCGGGATCGAACCCCGGGTTCTTGCGCTTGCAAGACAGGTGCCGGAACTACTGAGCTAACTCCCGGGCCTGAGTTTTTTTTTTTAATTGTAGAGTTTTGAAGAGCATTACTGTATTCTTCTTTCCTTTTTTCTGCTGCTGGTGGTTATTAGGCCCAGTTTTCCTACAGTGTACTGTTTTTCCCTGATAGGTGAGAATGTCAGTTATCTTATTCTCTGGGCTCATCAGAGTCAGTGATTGATTATTGTATTTAAACTTGATTTATTGTTCTCTGCTTTTGTGAATTTTGGATATGAAATACAGTGAAAAAGGAAAACAAACCACACGGATGAGAGTCACACTGTTATGTCAGTCACTGTTCTTGAAGGTACAGTTACATTATCGATGGGGATGTCTTTTTGTTTTTACTCAAAGTAAGTTTATTTTTATTGGCACATTTGCAGTTCCTAATATTAACATCCCTGTGAAGAGTTAGTCTGTGTGCATAATTTCTTTTTTAATCCCCATCTCCTTTCCTCCTCCCCCTTCCATCTCTTGATTCCCTTTACCATCTGAGAAAGATCTGTCCCCTTACTTCACCTTATCTATCTTTTATTTTGCTGTTTATAATTTTGGTTTCTCATATAAGAGAAACCATGTGGTATTTAAGCTGCGTATCTATTTTATGTCACTTAACATTATGGTCTCATTATGGATCCATTTTCCTACAGATGACTCAAGTTTGTTCATCTTGATGGCAGAGTAGTATTCCATGGTGTTCAAACCATGTATCCATTCACCTGTTCATTGACATAAAGGCTGCTTGTGAGACTTATCTATTATGAATTGGGCTGCTATAAATGTGAGTATGCATGTATCTCTAGAACATGATGTCTTTAACTCTTTTGGGAAGGTTCCCAGAAGAGGAATATCTGGGTCAAATCAGATTTCTATTTTTAGTTTTTTGAGGAATCTCCATACTGATTTTCGTTGTGATTGTTCTAGTTTATGTTCTTACTAGCAGTGTAGAAGGTACCCTGCATATACCAGTGGCAGTTTTACGCCTCTCCAGAATCTTATGATTTGTTTTCTTGATGATAGGCATTCTTTCTGGGTTAAGATGGAATCTCAGTATTACTTGAATTCGCATTTCTCTAATGGCCTGTGATGTTGAGCATTTCTTCATGTGACCATTTGTACTTCTGTGAAGTGTGTATTCATTTCACTGGCCTACTTTTTGAAAAACTGAGTTTATTGATACATTTTAAATCTACTTTATGATCACATTCTTCACTGAGAATTTGTACCTTTTAATTCTTATTTTTTCCCATTCACTTGCCCACATTTTGATTGGGTCTTCTATTTTTATTTTGGGTGAAAGCTAATGTTTTTGAGTTCTTTATTCCAGATATTAGTCCTTTGATGAATCACTTGGAGAATTTTTCTTTGCAGATCGTCTCTTCTCGTTAGTTTTTCTTTTTCTGTTGTGCAGACACTTTTTAGTTTGACATGTACCCATTTGTTCTCAGTACCATTTGCCATCCAGCCAAAGTTTTGTTCATAAAGTCCTTGCCTATATTTTTGACTTTGTTTTACTCCCTCTATTTCCCAGCAGGTTAAGTTGATTTTAGTTTGGTATATGGTGGAAGATATCAGTTGAGATTCATTCTTTTGGTTGTGGATAGCCAATTTTCCCAATTTTTATGAAAAGGCCATCTTTCCTCCAGTGTGTTTTTGGCCCTTTTGTCAAAGATCAGACCGTTGTTCCCCTAGTCCTTATGTTTTTTGGTGCCATTACTATGCTGTTTTTAATCACAGTAGCTTTGCTTCTTTGCTCTTGTTACTTGGGATTGCTTTTATTATTCTCGTCTGTGATTGATTTACATATGTGTTTTCTGTTTCTTTAAAATTTTTTTCTAATGTTGTTGCTTGAAAAAACTCACAAAAATTGAGCATTTTTATTTTTGCTCTTGGTGGATTAGGTGTTTTGTTGGTTTGCTTTGTGTTAGATTCTATAACTAGTTACCCTGTTAGCTCTCTTCATGTCTCTGGCATTTATATACCAGTGGCAGTTTTACTTTGTTTTTCCCTCTTCAGGTGTTGCTATGAGGAGTTGAGGGATTTCCCACACAGCCGAAGTTTTGGTAGTGGTATTTTTGCATTACTTGTTGATTTTAGTGTATGCTAGTCCATTTTGGAGTTCCTGGGACCTGTGCTGTTTGTACTCTTGAACCCTTTTCAGGCTTCTTTGTGGATAGTACAGAGGCCCTTCATGTTCTTTTGAGCAAGTGGCAGAGTATGTTGTTTGATACTTCCGTAGTAGATAAACCTTACTCTGTTTTCCAAATCATATGTTTCTTATTATATTTGCTTAATGTGCTGGGTTTAAGAGAGATTCCCCAATTTTTCCAATCCATTTTTTCCCCTATTGATCTTTCCTCTGTTGATCATTGCAGCTTTTGCTTTGTGCATTGTTCTGTCCTATTTATGTTGCTCCGTTACTTGATTTAAAAGTGCTACGATAAACTAGGTGCATGTAAACCCAGAGGCAGGACCTTTGCCGCTGGAGTTTGAGCCACCACAGTGAGCTCTAGGTCAACCTGAGCTACATAGTAAGATCTTTCTCAAAAAGTGAACAAACCTCAAATAAAGATAATGATATCTTTGTGATTATTTTACCTTTAAAATTATAAGATAACCTTTGTATAATTTAGTGCTTTTTTTTAAGGCTAAGAATTTATTATTTTTTCTTTTTTTCTGATGCTGGAGATGGAACCCAGAATCTTGTAGATGCCACCATACAAGTTTTCTTCCCTTGAGCTAAATCTCTAGACCGTGAATTATGCTTTTAATGGTGTTTTAATTTTCATTTTTGCTTCTGTTTGCATTTTCTTATGTATGTTTATCCACATGACCCAAATCTAGGGTCCTTAGTTTTAGATATGTTTTGTATAGAACATATAGTTGGGTTTAGTTTTAACCCTATCATGGACATTTTGAATTTATCTCACTTACATTTATTTCTGAAACAGACTTATTGAATCTTTTTTTGTTTCTTTGCTTTTCCCTGCTGTTTTCTTTTTACTGGTATAGGAAGTCAGAAGACATAGAAAAGGTATCATGTTTTTAGTTCCACAGTGGTTATATGGATAACTTTTTGTTAAACTCATGTTTCTTAGTGTGTGGACTACCAGTGGCTTTCAGCTTCCCCTTTAGGAACAAAGCCAGCAGGGTGGGGGAGATCTCTCCTAGTGCCGCCCTGCCTGCCCTTTGTACCTCCCCAGCATGGCTCTTACTGTAACCTTTTTCAGCTGTTGTTTTTGTATGCTACTGTTTTACTATTTGTTCTTTTTTTAAAATTCAATCTTTATTGGTACATTATGAATACACATCATCATCATCACATTCAACATTGAGAGTTTGTACCAGAATATGACATGACTTGATTCTCATCCCCCGCTACTCTGCAACCCCCATCCCCTATGTATATAAACTTTGTTTCCTTTTTTTAAATTACTATCACATTCTTTTTCCCCTTGTTATTTACCCCTACACCATCTTTCCTTTCAAATATTTTCTGTTTCACAACGAAGATTTTCTTTCAAGAAATGTAGTAATTGTATGTATAGTTCTTGGACATCACAATTTTTTAGGTTTTCTTCTGTTATTACATAGCTTAATGAGTTAATGTTGGTTGCTAGATTTTTTTTTTTCAGGTTTAATTTCTTTAATTGGATTCATCTTTTGTTTGATTGGATTATCTTTCCAAGTAGATTTTTAAAGGACTTGTTGGTGAGGACTATATAGTTTTTTTTTAAGGAGTAACAAAAGATGCTTCAGGATCCAGGCAGCAGAAAAAATGGCCAGAGTTCAAAAGAGGAAAAGAAATACATTATCATTGAAGCCTAGAGGTGTGTGTTGTCTGTATATGTTCATGTGTATAAGCATATGTGTGCCTATGCATGAATACAGTATATGTTATATAAGTTTATCCCTGTGTGCTAGTATACCTTGAGAGAGTGCATAATATTACAAAAATGCACACATATGTTCTTGTATGTGTGATCATGTGCATGCATATCTGTGTACAAGTAACTGGACATGTACATGTATGTGGAAGCTTGCTCATGAATATAAATGCACATGGTGTATAAATAAGCATGTAAGGATGTAAGCACATGGGGCAGGGGAGCCTGTGCTAAAATAGGATAACTGGGTGCTGGAGACTACAATCCTATGTCCTTAGGTAAACTCCTAGGAACTCCTGTTGACTTATTTATAGGGTCTCATCTAACGGGGGCATGGGCTGGTGGATCTCAGGGAACCACAGCGTTTCATCCTGATGTGACCTCTGGAAGTGATGTGCGTTCATCACAGTAGCAGAGTGTGACCTGGAAAAGCCTTGTGATGGCCATTCCAAAGATGTATCACAGGTGGGGAAAGTAACAGCCACCAAAGTTCAGTGGCAGATCCGAGGCTGCACACACACCTAGGGAAACAGGACATTCCTTGAAATGACTCCCTGTCTTGCAGAAGTGACCTAGGATCTGTGGCAGTAGATTCTGTCATTGTCCCCCAGAGGAGGGTTGTGCTGCAATACACCATGTGTCCATTTGCCATGTCTGATGAATGTAATCATACTCTGTGCTAATGCTGAGTGCCATGCAGACGTCTACTGTTGTTCTCAGCGTTGTCATGGTATTAGTACTGCATTTTTATCTGTGCTTTTTACTTCTGGTAGTAGATGATGAGTATTGAAATCATATTTTTGATGTGAGAGGGGTACCTGAAAGATGCTTTCCAATTAATCAGCTAAGAAAAATACCTTTAAAAAACAAAAACTGTAAAAAGAGGAAAGGAATATAGAAGGAATTTAAAAGATCAGTTTATTTAACTTTATGAAATCATTTTCAAGTGCAGAATAAGACTCGGTAGTATATAGGGATTTAGAGAACATCACTGGTAAGAAGCCCTTAATGTGAATTAAGTCCAAACTTTAGTGTGTTTGGCCCAGGGTGGTTATAAAATGTTTATAACAAAAATTAAGTGGATTAACATTCCCAGAATAAACCAGAGAGGACAAAATAGGGTCTGTATGGAATTTCCAGTCAGGAAGAAGTTGAACATTCCCAAGCTGATTTATGTTATGGAAGGACTTCCTAGATCAAAACACCACAGTGTCAGTTAAATGTGGCCTCTGAAACAACTTGAACTTGGAATTTCCCAGGCAGCCAGGGCAAGCATCGTGTACTGACAGAAACTTAGCCGCTAGGGAGATCTGCTGAATGTATGTGGGTCAGAATTGCATTCTTGCCACTTCTGTTTGTCCCAGAACTAAGTTAAAAGCTGGAATTAAAAACAAATCCAGCAACAGCAGACACTTGAGGTTCTCTGGCTCTAGAGAGCTCACAGCAGCCGCAATGGAGTGTGTGGAGTGTTCCCCCGACAGGACCTTTCAGATTTGGGCGAGGAAAATTGGCTCTCATCAAGAAGACTTCATTTTCTTTTTCTTTTTTTAAAAACAGTTGTAGGATTTTGACAATGACCTTGACATCTGTTAGTCTAATCCATGAGATAAGAGTAACATATTTCAAAATGAACACACCTCATGCAGAATTCACAGTAGATCATTAATTTAGTGATTCTTTGTGTTACTTATATTTCTTAGAGAAGTGTAATATTAAAATATTTAAAATGATTTAAAACATTGAAGACATTTTATTATAAAATACATGACAAAATTTGTCATTTTATATAGTTTAGCACTTACATAATTAATAGTTACTAGTTAATAAGTACTTGCAAATTAATTAATTAAACTAGGTGAATGGAAGAAGGTAACTTATGTGTGATTTTTCTGACTGTAGTATTTTAACCTGAAAGGTTCTAGGGCTTTCTGATGGACCAAAAAAGTAGGAAATGGAGCTGGCAGTTGAGATCAGTGGTGTGGCTCCTGTCTCACAGGTACAAGGTCATAAGTGTGATCCTGGTACTGGCAAAAAAAAAGAAGAAAGAAAATGCAGTTTTTATTTGATCTCAACGTTAAATTATATTTTAGAAAAACATTAAAGATTTTGGTCAGAAAACTAAATTTACGATAGTTCCTTTTACTTAAAAAAAAAATGACTCTTGTCTCTAGCCCCAAACCAATAATTTTAATTTTTTATGTTAAAAGAAAGCACTTTTATCCTCAGTACTCTAGTGGAAACTGTTACTAGGTTTTTGGTTATTTCAAAGTAGAAGGGAAAATATAGTACATAGCCTAAAACCTTGTTTGTTTGTTCAAATGTCCACTTTGTACAGTACATACATTCAGAGCCCTTCACTGAAACCTGTTTTTAAAAGCTCTTCTAAATATAAAGAAATAATGAGTGTGACTTTTTTAGTCATATAAAAATGGGATAGCAAATCCTTAATAATAATAAGTTTGGGTGTAATTTTGGGCTGGTGACTTCACCATGCTGCCCAGTTTACTAATTTTACATTTTGTTGGGAG
This sequence comes from Petromus typicus, assembly GCA_004026965.1. Classification (NCBI taxonomy): domain Eukaryota; kingdom Metazoa; phylum Chordata; class Mammalia; order Rodentia; family Petromuridae; genus Petromus; species Petromus typicus. Next base: position 12,936 of record PVIR01032386.1, read on the forward strand.
AAGGCGGAACTCTGTGAGCCTTCAGTGACTGACTCAGCTGTGTCTGTTCGGCTTCACAGAGCTGAACCTGTGAGTGCATTGTGACTTCACTGAAAAAAACTCAAACTACTCAAGAATGAACTTTGATGTGGCTTTAAGACAGAGAGAAACTTAGATGACCCCACATGAACATTGGCCCTTTCCGTCCTCCCTCTGTGGATGCAGTGTTATCGTGTGGTGATTCAGTTTTTCTCTGTTAGAGGAGGCAAAAGTGTGTGGAGGAGTGATAAGGAAATCTGTATGACAAAGGCCCCTTTTCTTTGAGGGTGAAAGCCCTGAATGAACAGGGGGGCGGGGCTGGGTGGTGGATCAGCATTAAGCTGTTCCTCTTGAGTTAGGGTTTCTGTTGCCTGGCATAGGCTGTGGCTTTTTAAGTTAGGTGACCACAAGTCTGCTTCACATCTCAAAGCTGGAAGAATACTACTGGCTGTCTCAGTTTTGATATCTCTTCATTTCTGATGATTAGAATACACACATTGTGAGTAGACAGAAAGCAGTGTTCCCTATTCCTTGACCTTTCTGGTTCTTCCAAGCTGGACGTCTCCTAGGGAGCCTCACCAGGAGTGGCAGCCAGGATGTGCCTTCTCGGCGCATTGGAATTGAATCTTGCTGGGTGTTCCCCTCTGAATGGAAAGTTAGAACCTCCTGCAGGTGCTCTTGCTTCTGAGACTGCCAGACACACAGAGGGGGAGGAAATCAGCGGACTGGGGATAGGCACATTAATTTTTGTCCCTTCTGTATTCTCTTATAGTATGTGTGTAGCCATCTTAGAGGAGAGGTAAGTGGTTATTTTATAGCTAAAAATGAATATATCAGGTGAAAGAAAAATCAGGAATCGAATATACTTACGGTTAGAACATGTTTGCAAATGCAGGAAATTGCCAAACTTCTGCTGAGAAAATGAGGTTGCGCGTGTGGATTGCAACATTACTTCGAGGTGAGACCTGTCCTGTCTTGCCCTTCTCCAGTTTACACGGGATCCTGGATCCGCAGCTAATGCTGTCTCCTCCACCTTTGTGGAGAAGCTGCCTGTGGCTTTTGGTAGAGAGCAGAATAGGTAGAAAATGGCAATACAGTTTCTGTCTCCAAGGTTCCTTAGCTCTCTGGTTGGAGGGAGGATGCTTTTTTGTGTTATGGACTCCCTGTGTGACAGACACAGGGAGGCTTTCACTCAGTTCTTGTGTTCAGTGCTCCTGTGAGATGCATTCTATATGGCTCACAGGAAGTACTTGTTTCTGCTTCCCCAGGCCAAGTTCACTGGTTTCACCTCTTAAGTTCCATGCCCTTCTGGGCAGCCTTAGTGGGTGGTGTTTTTGGTTTTTGCTCTGTGGTGAAGGGTAAGGACCCAGGGATCTTGCCCACATCTTTCCTTCCGAGTCATTGCTTACAGCTCAGGGGGCCCTGTGGTTATGCACTATTTATTGTCCTTTCCTGGTGAGGGACTTCTGTGGCTTCCGGTTTCCTTTCCGTTCAAATATGCAGTTGTCTAGCATGAATGATGCTGTCACCTCAGTCCCCTTGGTACTACAGGTGCCTCTGCACGTGCTCTGCTGGGCACCATGCTCAAACACTGTACTTCATGCTCTTCCTGTGGAATCCTTGCCCCCGGAAACCCCCTCTGCTCTCTACATTGCCTAGGTGATGTCTCAGCTTGTCCTTGCTGGAAGCTTTTCCAGACCCTTGGCAGACCTGGGCCACCAGCCTGAGGTCTCCATGCACTGGTCCTGCCAGCTGAGCTGTTTTCTTCACTGTCCCCTGCCCTGCCTCCTGGCTCGGTGCTTGTGACCCTCACAAGTGCTTATGAAGAGGAGCTGGACCACACCTGACACGGACCACATTCCATGCCCTTCGGCCTGGGGGAGCAGTGGATTCGGTGGGTGGCAGAGCTAGGTGTGTAGGAGGTGGGATGCCAAGGAGATGGCAGTGCTGAAGATGGTTGAGAAGGGGGCAGGAGGCCACAGGACGGAATGAAGTCCCTGATCAGTATCTCTTCTCTTGGCTTCACTGCTTTGAATGAACCAATAGATTGAGGGGGTGCCCAGAACAAGGAGATGCCCATGAGTTGGGGCTCATTGCTGAGCTGCACCCCAATAGAACACAAGTCATTAACATTGGACGGAAAATATCTTAGAGGCTGAATTAGTATATGCTCCCAGGAGATCTTGGTAGTTTCCATTTAGGCCCAAATGAATCACAAGAAGATATTAAAAGCGTGGACATGAAGTTGATATTCAGAAAACACATTCAGAGGGGCATGGGGCTATTTTAAACCTTCACATGTACCTTTTCTTAAGCTTGAATTGAGGCAGGTGGTGAACAGAGTTGGGCAAAGTTTGCCCTCTGACCTGCTGTCTGTGCCACCCCTCCCCTCTATCGGCTCTCCATGTGCCACACAGTCTCAGAGTTGCTGAGCTGAGTCACTATTGCCTGTGGCTGCCCACCTGCCTACCCTGTCCTTCATCCGCTCACTTCCACAGCCTCCTTCCAAGGTGTCTCTTGAAGATCTGTGTGTGGAGCTGTCTTTACTTCTCTCAGCCAGAGCATGTGCAAACTCCCTTGTCTGCCCTTTGCCTCTCTCACTTGACTACCAAGCTGTGTGAGGTTGAGCTGTGAGCTAGCTTTTAATGGCTGTTCTCGTTGTGCACAAATAAGGAAAGCGGACACAGAGAGGGAGGGCAAGGGCAAGCACGTTGGCCCTCCAGGAGGTGCATGTATTAAGTCCATGCATACAATGGGTTTATTTTACTTACTGTATTTTGTAGCTCTGAGGATTGAACTCAGTGCCTTACCCATGCTAGGCGAGTGCTCCACCACAGGCCTACATACATAGTGGAGGTAGAATAGTGTCTGGCTGGTGGTAAGCTCTTAGAAATGCTGGTCTTGGTGCATGTGCATTGTAGAAATGGCTTCAGGGAGAAGCTGTGGGTGAATGTGGTAGGAGGTCCTTGAGGAGAGCAAGCAGGTCAGCTTGTCTTTAGGGGGAGTGAGGGTGATGTCTTAGGTTGACTTGCCCCATAAGAGGCTGTTGTTCTGTCTGCTTTTGAAATGCTCATGTTAGCTGCCCCCTGTCTGTTCTTATTTCATTAATTTTCTCACAAATACTTTATTTAAATGAGACAGCTTTCTCAGTGTGTGCCTCCTCTAATAAAATATTTTGTTAGTTTGAGTGATTGTATGTTTTCTGAACTACACACCAGGCTGTGTGATTTTATTTTATATTTTAAGTTTGTGGAATGAGTGTAAGATGCATAGAGCCCCCTCTCAGCAATGGCTGCCTCGTACACTGACTTCTGTGCTACCATGGGGTGTGTGTCAAGTCTAAAAGGCCAACCCCCATGCTCCCCGCGAGCCAAGACCCGTGCTGCCCCTCAGGCTCCCCATTTTCTGTCTCAGGATCCCACCTGGGACTCCATCCTGCTCTTGGCTCTTTCTCCCTCATTGCTTCTGGCCTGTGGCTTTTCTTCAGTCTCTCCTTGCTTTTCACGACCATGATACTTGTGGGGAGGACTAGCCAGATACAGTGCAGAACATACCTCGTAGGTTTTCTTTTTGATTAATGGGTTTTGGAGGAAGACCACCGAGGGAGAAGCCTGCTCATCACATCCCATTGCACCAGAAGTTATGCCTGAGAGTTTAGTCATCCTTTTTGGTCTTCCCAGCTCGCCCTCCTTTGTCTTTCATTGCCTAATGGGTTTTAAAAGTAAAAATCTAAAGTTTATTTTGCAAAAAGGAGAAAGATGTGCTCCCTCCCACTTACTCCAGGCAGTAGTTGAATCTGGAACTCCTTTCCCATGTGCTTCAGAGTCCCAAAATTGGCCTTTCTCTGATGTAGGTCGGTTCTCTTGGCCTGAGGGAAATAGCACAGAGATTTTTTAAAAGGCTTCTTTCTCTTTCGAGTTTCCTTGACTAAAGCCTCACTCTTCTTTTGCTGCCAAAGAATAAAATCTTTTATGCTTCTTCTTCCCTGTTCTGCGTGTGACTGCCAAATTTGAAGCTGGGTGTACAGGGGCAGGAAGTCGACTCTGCACACACATAGCTCAGGAACGCTGCTTTCAGTAGCAGTGGCCTATCCATGAGGAGAAATGTCGGCAGGGAACACATCAGTGCTTCGCTTAAAATCCAAGCAGAGTGAAAAAATAATGTGGTGGTAATAAAAAAGGAAAAGCCTACATATATAGGGGGTGAAGGGTTGTGGGGTGGGTAGTAAAATGGGAAAAAATGAGAATCAAATCATATCATATCATATCGTATCATATACTGGTGCAAATTCTCAATGCTGAAAGTGACAATGATGTGTATATATAATGTACCAATAAAGATTTGAATAAAAAAATCCAAGCAGACACTGAGGCTGAGGTATTCTGCAGTGTGGATGAGATTGCACTTTTGTGGGTATGAGTGTGTATGGAGCGGCTCAAGCAGCTTAGCTCTGGCCAGGTGCTGCAGGTCTCTGCTGGGACAAATGCTTTCTTGGGGACAGGTGGGGAGATGGTAACTGTGCTCATGTGGTGAGGTGCAGTAGAAATGTGTGACATCCTGGCTTTTACAACCTGCATCAACTATGAAAAAAAAAAGGAATCTTTTAAAGTTTGTGTGTGGAGTGTCCAGGGATGAGGTACCACAGAGACTGTGCCCATTTCCATGGGCACCACAGGTCACCCTGCCACATGGTGTAGTTTGAGGGACTGTGTCCCATCTCTGTGACACTTGGGATCTCACAGCAGTGCTTCCTAACTCACAGTCCTCAATTTATGCTGCTTGGCTTCTGCTTCTGCAACTGCAAGTGAAGAAATCTGTAATCACGTAATGGAAAGAACATTTAGGGGATCACTATCTTTTGTCTTTTGTTTTTAAAGGTGTGTGTAACTTAGCATCAAGATAGACTCATGCGTTACTTATTTTGCATCTACTATTTTAGCATATATTTTAGAAGACTCTGGGTGCCTTTCTGCGTTAAAACTCAGGTCAGAATGTTTGAAAATACTTTGAAGTCCAGTGAGAACACTGGTATTCCTGTAATGGGTGAAGGGTCTAAGTTTCAGCGAAATCCTTATTTAGTGGGCAGGTGGGCACTGCCCAGTCTGCTAGTAGTCCCAGCCTGACCATCGTGTGATGCCAGCAGTTGTGACATCTAGTACAGCCCAGAAAAGCTTGTGCATTTGCCTCCTGTTTTCCTTAAAGAAAACTAATAGCAAACTTAAGAAAAATGTGACTGCTTTACTACCCAGCTTTTGGACATTTAACCTCATAAAGAGGCTGAGCAGTTTTTGCTGCTTCACATATGGGTAATGCGCGTTCACTGGGCACAGTCTCTGTCTTTGAATATTCACTGGAGGGCACATTTGGTTCAGTGAGATACCTTGCTGTTCCATCCAGGGCTCAGTTTCCCAGGCCTAGGATCTTTACTTTGGCTTTGGTGAAGGGTCACTTTTATTGGGATTGCTGGAAAAATGTCAGAGGAAGAAAATTAATTAGAAGAAAATTTATTAAATAAGGACACCTTATTGGGAAGGGTGTTCATTCAGCTGCCTACTTTTTGTAGGATCATGGAATGAATTAGAATGAAATTTCTCAAGACTTCTTTTTGAAGCAAGACTGGAAGTGGATCTCTGGAGTCTGGTGTGCACACACACGTGAATGTGTGTGTGTGTGTGTGTGCCCGTGCATGTGATTGCCTGGGAAACTATTGCTTCTGGGATATTAGTTCGTACTGAGTACACT
>PVIR01032387.1:0-18624 GCA_004026965.1 Petromus typicus
GTCTTTCTCTTCACAGTTACCCACTCAAATTTACACTGCCACTGAGTCAAAGAATGAGTGTTAGAATAGCTAATGAACCTAGATGGAAAAACAGAATTTGAAAAGACAACACATTATAATTCAAGAAGGCATCTCAGTACTCAGCCTGCATTGATTTTACCCTTTTATCCATAATAACATTTTAATCTGTTTCATTTATATTACACCTAATTGCTCTACTGTATTAATATTATTAAAAAGAGAAAAGAATATACAATTAAATAATGTGCACAACTGCATGGTGTGCGCTGCATTTAAATTTTTGATATGTTACTCCTGATTCTTTACTTGTGTTATAATTACTTTAAATTCTCCTGTAGCACTGTGCCAACCAACAGAAAATTATACATTGTTGACTTAATAATCAATCATTAATTATAACTTATGAAAATTATACTGGAAAGCATACTGTCCTCAAATGTAATACTTATCAAAGTTAATTGTATTCAAGTCATACAGAGCTTCAGAAGAAAGCACTGAATTTGAAAATTAAGAGTTCAATTTCTTTTGCCCCTAAATTTATATTTCTTTTCCTTTTGTATAATTTAATTTTTCCTTGAAAATGGTAGCTATTTCTCTATACCTGTCTTGGCTCTAGACGCAAAAGAGTTTAAAAAAAATAGAGCAATTTTTTAAAAATTGAATCTATTAATTATCTTTTAACAGAAATCTCCTTTAAGACAGAGATAAGCTTATTATCTTTAATTTCTCTCAATGCCTGACATGCATGTGTTATAAGGGTTTAAATAAGGTCATTATACAAATGAATAAAAGGCTGATAGCAGAAGAGTGCACTTGTGACTATTAGACCCTAGCTGTAAATATTGTTATCCATGGAAAATTAATAGCATGAAAGGTATCTCATTATCAAATGACAAATAAGGAGAAAATGCCTTTTAATTTAGGAGTTTGACTCCTGGGCTAATCACTGAGGATGATAAAAGAGAATTTCCTATGAAAATTACTTAACATTCACTCCACGATGGAGGATTTATATTGCACAGTATTTGAGGTTTGTTCTCATAAGGGTATCTATTGAATTTTTCACTTTATTGACATGGTATCTTAATACTAGAAGTGTGCCTAAATGAACTGGGAAAGGTAAAGCACATATAGTCTGGAGAAAAAAGAAATAGCAGTGATAGCAGGAAAAGCTATAGCTTGCTGAAGGATTTCTTGATATTAAACTCAGTAAAAAGTACTTCAGAAAAGACATACTTTTGTGTAATATCCTGAAAATTTCCTTTTCCTCCACTGAATCCTGCTTCTTTTGCTCCTCTGTGACTGTTCGCCAATATTTTCTCCTTTCCTCTCAATTTGTTCCACTGATTTATCTCATTTCTCATTGAAGCTTCTCCTAGAGTTTTGTCACAGTGCATACTTGCATCTGAATGCAAGAAATTTCAATTTTACCATCTTATTCAAGAACAAAAAAGACTGAATTCACTCATCTTAACAAACTTCTAATGCCAACTTCCTTATTTCCCTCTTCATGCAGACACACAGTGAAGTGCATGGTCTCATTCTTTTTCATTTGCTGAAGCTGACTCATTTATACATTCTCTAACCCATGTGGGATATTTATAAACACAAAGTAACATTTGCAAGAATTCCTGTCCCTTGATGGCAATAACGTTAACCAAAGAACTGCAAATATAGCAAAAAAATTAAAAAAAAATCTATGCTGCATTTTAAAGAGAATTTAATCTTAGATTACAGGCCCAATGATCAGCATATAAGTTAAACATTACTTATACAGAACACTAATTTGCCAATTCAGCATAAGAATCACTAGTAAGGTAAATAAAGAAATTGCAAAAAGAGAAAATATGAAGATCCCTGCTATGATTTGGATATAGTTTATGGTTCCCAGATGTTCATGTATTTGAAGCTTAGCCCCAGTGTAAGATGTAGAGAGTTCACAAAACCTTTAAGGATGGAGCCTAGAGGAAGGCATTTAGGTCATTGGGGGAAATCATTATTTGCAAGGATTAATTCTGGTGTTACAGACTGTATTTTTTCACCAAAGGCCTAGCCATTTGACTTTGGAATTTTACTCCAAAACTGTGAGCTAAATAAATTTATTTATAAAATACCTGTTTTAGTTCCTCTGTATTGCTGAGACAAAACACCTAATACCCAAAGTTTTTAGGAAGAAAGGAAAGGAGAAAAATGAAGGATGGAAAGAAAAAAAAAGGAAGAAAAGGGACGGAGGGAGGACTGAAAAAAGGAAATAAGAGAAGAAAATATAATAGAAAATATTTAAATTTTGACCAAATAAGAACTCTTGTTCGCAAAAATGGAATGAATGCTATTGAAAATAATCTCAAGAATCAGAAAATCTATTTATACTTTATGTGAGAGCTGGAGAATTAATTTCTTAATCTAATAGATAAAAAATAAAGTTCAATATGTATACACACACAAGCACACACATGTGTCACACACACACACACACATATATTATGTCAAAGGAAAAATAGAGGAATTAAAAATCATTTCAGAAAGTAAAAGATAAATCACAATCAATTTGTTTGTTTGTTTATTTATTTATTTTTTTTTTGAGACAGGGTCTTGCTTTGTAATTCAGGCTGGCGTTGAGCTCAGCCTCAAACTCACATCACAGTAATCCTCCTGCCTCTGCCTACCTAGTGCTGGGATTACAGACATGAGCCACCACGCCCGGCACTGTGGTATGTGGTACTGATTGCTGCTGAGCGTGAGTCTCCACACCCAGTATTGTATGTGGTTAACTGGAGATCGAACCCGGATCCTTGCACTTGCAAGACAGGTGCCAGAACAACTGAGCTAAATCCCCAGCCCCCACAATCAATTATTGAAAGAACATTGTAGTTTTTAGTAAGAAAAGAAATGAAAAGAGTACAAGTATTTTGAAGAATGGAATACATGGTAAAACTCAGATGCTGTAAACTTAGCTGAACCATTAGGTAAAATAAATATTTTAGCAATTTATCTAAAAGCAGTATTTAAAATATCTACTAAATATCTACTAAACAGTGCAAGCCACTGTTTTAGAGTGGTAGCTCAACTATGAAGAATAAAACTAAAAAAAAAATGCTATATATTGACTCAAAAATAAGGATAGTGCATGGCTTTATCATAGTCTGTTTTATTGGTTTTGCTATCTATGCTTTGATCGCTCTACTCAAAGAAGTCAGGAAGGTAGATTCTTCATGTTCTGAAACTTTCAGTTAAAAACATTGAGGGAACTGAAATTATCTATCATTAATATCTGTGGTGTAAATACTGATATTGCTGGGGGTTTTTAAAAGCATGTGAGGTAACATTATATCCAGCTTATTTACATAAAACTGCATATTCTCTTTGTGAGGAAATATCCATGCACAGAACTACATCTACAAATATATTCATCTAATAGTTTTTATTTGTTTTTTACTCTGAACTGTTAATTTTAAATTTAATTTCTCTTTGTATATTTGTTTACTTTGGCATTTATATGTATTGATTTTATAATTAGTAAGATGGTGGAGAACTGAAACATAGAATAAGGGAAATATGTCAAAATAACACTTTTTCATTGGAGAAGACAGAAAATCATGAAAAAGGCCTTTATATTTAGAAATTCAGAGGCTAGAAGGAATTCTAAAATAGTTTTGAATGAATGGTGAGAAGAAAATCAGATTGTAGGATTTTGAGAAAAAAAATTAGCAGAGAGGAGGTTAGAGAGAAATTTAGAAATCATCAGACTAATTATACTTTCCTTCTATTCCATGACCTTTTTTTCATAACTCTGGTTTCTCATCTTTTTTCTACACTTTAAATGCTTTGTTTTGTGTTTGATCATTAACAGCCTCTCCTTCCTTACATCAAAGATGGCATCTTGCGCATATTTCAATAAATGATCTATACTACTTCCTCACAAGGAGAAAAGACATAGAAAACGTGTCTTACTTAAATGGTCTTGGTTAGAAATACTACACAGCCAAGAGTGAAATACACTCATGTCAATGCATCTTTGCCAACAGCTGAGATGTATATCATGGGCACTTTGTTAACCTTACTTGTTTTTGTTGAATTTCTTCACTGGTTTCTCTGCGACCTGCACTCTTTTACTTAGCTTTTATATTTACCCCTTCTAGTTTTATTTATTAACTCTTTTTATCTTTTATGTTTTATTCATGATGTGGGGGATTGAACTCAGGCTTCAATCATGATAGGCAAGCACTCTAATATTTTCATTCTTTTTTCAGTTGCTGTTGCCTTCATTTTTGCATTAGTGTAATGATAAGACCAAGAGTCTAGACTTGTTCTTCTGAGTACAGATGACTTTAAGTAGCATGTTGAAATTAGTTGCAATGTGTAATGAACACAGTGCAACAGAAGAACAGCAAAATAATTTCCAAAGAAGCAAGATCATATAGAGTTGATACCACCTGAAAATTTAGTGCAGTAATGAATGAGCTCTGTGTAAAGTTTCAGTTAAAAAAATAATATTAATGGAAGAACAATCACTTTGAAGGAGGGAATTGCTTCTGTGTTATGCAGTAATTAGTTCTCATTTACAGTAAGTTATAGTACATTATCTGTCTCATCCCTCATTTCTTCCAGGTCCTGTTGAGCTTCTCTCTGGATGATTATTTGAATCCATTTACTATTACACAGGACCGTGCACTGGGTCCATGTCAGAAGCCACCCAGCAACTTCCCACCTGTCTCATCTGGATCAGTTCATTCTACACACAGCAGAGGGTTATCTTTAAAATGTTAATATAATCATAGTGCTCTGCCTAAAACTCTTACATGATGTCTGCTATTACTTGGGACAACTTCAAATTGTTAACATGGGCTGCGGGGTGGGGGGGGCTTCCATGACTTCCTCTCAACCCTGCACCCTTAGTGATTCACCTCCAGGCTCATTTTTCTGTTAGTGGCAAAATGGGCCAAGTACTTCCCCTGTGGGGATGCTTGCTCTCTGTAGATTTCTCTTTTCCCCATTCTTCACCTTTCATGAACACCTCTGACTCTAGTTTAAGCTGTTTCCTAGGGAACACTGCCCTTGTAGCTGTGCCTGGTATGGCAAGTTTTCTCCTTAACACCTTCCAGGCATTGTTTGGTGTAGCTATCTGAACTGAGGGACTGGGAAGCACAAAATCATGCTTTCCAAGGCTATTGGGGTTCTGAATGTGATTTGCACTTACCAAAAAGAGGCTCTTAGGAATGAGTTGAATTCAGAACCAAGTGCAGAGAAAGGCAGAGTAAGGCATCCACCTCAGTGGTGCAGATGGTAGCAGAGTAGGTGTGATTCAGAGTCAGCATCAATATTAACTCCCTGATTCAGGAAGGGACAGATACATTTCTCCCAGTTCAGTTCTACTGCGTGACTTTGGGTGGATTCATGGCAGTTTTTATCAGGGTCTTGACTTCACTACTTATTATGTTACTGATTAAATATTTGGCATCAACTTTTTTCTACATAAGGTAGCTACCATAGATTCTGCTCCACGTAACTGAACCTTGGTCTGTACCTGACCCCTTCCACAATCTAAGTCAGGACTTTGTGTACTAGTCTGCTGACACACTTAAAATGTATCCCAGAATACTTGTTCTAACTTATAGTTACATATTTAACTATGTGATCATCTGTCTCCCTCGTTATATTACCTGCTTTATGAGAATTGAGTAGGTGCTTCATATACAGCTGTTATAAAGATACAGAGCAAAAGGTGTGATGACTCCTCTATATTTGTTACCGTATTATACCTGCTCCCCTTAGATTCTAGAACTATAATTACAGTAGTTGTTTGTATGCAGCTAATATTAGTGAACTTGTTTATTATTCATTTTGCATCTGTCCAAGTCATCTTGTATTATTTCATTGTAGCAATACACACTCTACTGAGGGTTCTTTCATGAATACAACCTTCTTGCACTGACTCAAATTAAACTAAATTTCCTTAGAATTTACTCTTGGATATAGAAGAATTTATATTGCAGAGAAAATGTTTGAACTTAAAAAGTTAGGTATGAAGTTTGAGTAACTAAAGTCATATGTTCTGATGCAATGTCTTTGCAAAGTCTTCTTGGAGTAGTCTGATATTCCATAAAATGACAGAAGAAAAGCATATTGACATGAAAAGACTGAGTTGTGATTGAAATGTGTGTTTTCTCAGTGGTATCATATGCCTTGAAAATTGGACAAATCTGGACAGATGCTTTATGTTAAGGATAAAAGCATATGTAGACGTAGAAAAAATAGTACAGTATGTTTTGTCCCATATGAAGAAGATCAATGAACAGACACTGAAAAATAAGATGAAACAAGAGGAAATAAGTCAGTTAAATCACAGAGAAAATGAAACGCTCAGATTCAGAAGGCTTACCTTTGATGATTGTCATTTACAAGTGTTCCCACGTGCAGATCCAACTTGTGCGTTGGCAGTATTTAAAGAAAATAAGCTTGCTTTTTTTCTGGCTTTCTTGTATTACTGAGAGAAATTATCTACCCAGAAACTAGAAAAATAACTTTGATTTCCAATCTTTCTAGTAAATTTATCTTCTTCAATTTCATCTATGTATTAGCAAGTTCTTAAAAATTTCCCACTGCTTTTGTCATTGTTATAAAGTCTCCTAATTTATTTTCCACTTCTAATATTCTAATATCTGAATGCAGAATGATTTGTCTAAGTCCTCTTGCTATCATGTTATTCTTGTAGGAGAGTAAATTTTTAGTGGTCTTCTTTTACAGCTGGGTAGGGTACATTATGAGATGCCCTATGCCTTACCCTCCTCTCACACACACCTTTGGCTTCCTAACTGTGATACTCTCAGAATCTGGGATATTCTGGGATAATTCCCAGAATACACTGGGTCATCCCCCTACTCTGCCTCTTTCTTGTTTTAGTACACTCTGCTCTTCATGCCTGATACCTCCTTCTCTCTCTCATTGTGTGGCAAAACACAACTCGTTTTACAGGGTTCAATTTATACATCACTTCTACAAAAACGTCTCTCCCAAACCTTATTGTCTATGTTATCCCTGAATCTCATATTTTACTAAACTTTTCATTTCCTTCCTAATTTATTATGTTCACTTATTTGTATACATTCATTGCTATTAGGTTTAGACTAATATTAAACTACAAGCAAAATGGATTCAAATTCTAAAGGCTTATTTTTTGTCTTACAAAAGCCCAGAGATGATTCTACTATGAAGGAAGAAGGGAGAAGAGACTTTTGGCAAATACACAGCAGTTAATGCTTCCTGGATTATCTTCTTGTCAAGAACAGGTACTTCATCTTTATACCATCCTTAGGCATGACTACTGCACATTTCACTGAGGAGATACTCTGTAAATATTTGCTGAGCTAAATACAAAGACAAAGATGAGTTTTACATTAAACACTGTGGTTGTTTACATATGAAGTAGAGAAATTCAACCTTTGTTGCTTGTTTGTCAAGCTGTGTGATGTTAGTTTGGACCCAGAATAGATCAGTAGAAGTTTCACGCTCTTGTTGAAGCAGAGCAGCCTAAGTCTTGACTTGGCTTTTGCTTCCAGGTATCCTGAGTGGAGCCTTGGAGCATCAGGACACACAAATCTGAACTTTAAACCACCAGAATCCGGACTCCCCTAGTGCATGAGTCTCTGAATTTAACAATAAGATCAAGTTACCATCATATCATCAGGAAATAATCAACCCAACAGTTTATAAAAAATTAGGCTGACTGTTTTTCAACCTGAGGAGGACATGGTGATGTGCTCTCGGAAAACTGATATGTCGGGTGATGTTGAAATAAGGGACAATAGCATTACAACAACAATGGAAATCAAAACTTGATGACCTGAAGATTAAGCCAAGGTGAGCAGATAAATGGAAAAAATGGAGCCCAAATATTCTTCTGATAAGTAAATGAGTAAAACTTAAGTACAAGACAAAAAAGTTCAAACTAAAAGTATGAGGACAGAGTCACTCATTTAGAAGGAAAATCAAGAGCACAGAGTGGCATTTTTATGAGCTGCTTGTGGTTGCACTGCAACAGCTACCACCTACTGTAATACATGCTGTCAGGAACAATCCTCTCTGGGAGAAAAAATTGCACCAATCAGGAATGTGACTGGGCTGAGCTTTCATGCCTGCAGATGGACATGGGGACTTAACTTGCATTCACCTCTGGTAGCAACAAGGATGTTAGGGTCCCACACACTATGATTCTTCAGAGCAGAACTACACTAGGACCTACAGAACTTCTCAAGGACCATCGCCAGTGTCTGCCCTACTCAGTGGGATCTTCATCTGCATAATTTCTCAAGGACTATTGCTGGTGTCTGGCTCAGCTTGGACATAGTTGTACTTATGCAATTATTTCTCCCAAATAGGATTATTCTGAACAATGTACTAGCACTTCAAAATGTATTTGACATATACTATTCTTCATCTGCTTATCCCTAGTTATCATTACAGAAACTATTGCTTGATAAAGATCAATAGCTTTTTCACATCTTTGCTGAAAAAAAGAAAAAGTACAATTTTAGTTGAGTATGTCTCAACCAGTATCATTCCATACTATTCACAACACCAAAATGAAGTCAGAGTTGCTAAATCATAGCACTATCTGTTAGGAGGCCCCATTTCACTGAGTGCAGGTAACCAATAATTCTTCAGAGAGTTGCATAAGGTACCTTTTATAAATATTGCCATCAGAATAGCCTTCACACTGTGGTATCTAATGCTAATTATTTCTATTTTTTTCTCCGTAATGAACTCAGAGGTTTGCACAAACATGGACTCATAGGGCCAGGGATTTAGCTCAGTGGTTCTGACACCTGTCTTGCAAGCTCAAGGGCCCAGGTTCAATCCCCAGTAACCATATACAATACTGGGCATGGAGACTCTTGCCCAGCAGCAATCAATACACATACCACAGTGCCTGGCATGGTGGCTCATGCCTGTAATCCCAGCACTCAGGAGGCGGAAGCAGGAGTATTGCTGTGATGTGAGTTTGAGGTTGAGCTCAGGGCCAGCCTGAACTACAAAGCAAGACCCTGTCTCAAAAAAAAAAAAAAAAAAAAAAAGAACTCATAAGGTGTGAGGTAAACAAGTGCTAAAAAGTGTCAGCATTTATTATTTTCATAGTGCGACCTATCTGGTTATTTGTTGAGATCCAGAATCGCATTCAGATCACATTTCTGTTGAAAGAATCTCCTTTCATTGTACAGAGGGGGACAGGGATTCTTTTCTGGGAGCCCCTGTTGGGGAACTGGAAATCAAAATAAGAATTAGTCAAGGAATAAGAGGCTGGAGAAGGTCAGTCCCTCCCCCTTTCTCATCTGGTCACTTCTTGCCCCTTTAAGATCTTCCCTCATTTCCTCAATACTTAACCCCTATTCCATCTAGCACTGGAAATCAAGTTGACAAGTCCAACAACTAAATCACCAATCTATCTCCACTCCGCTAGTTGTTGATTGACTCAAAGGCCAAGTGTACCCTTTTATCCTAAAGATAAATTATATCTGCAGAGTTCACCAGTGAATCATGCATCAAACAAATGGCCATTGAGTCTGCTTCACAAGGAGATAAATATTCCAAACTGCAGCAGTTAAGGCTTTTCCAGGGGAAGTTGGTAGACAGCTGCTCAGAGATTGTCCACAGCTGTGCATGAGTGCTACTGACACGAACCAAGTTCTAGCGATCAGGCCTCTCTAACAATGGCTCTAGTTGGAGCTGCCTCCCAGAGAATGTTATGTGTTCTTCACTCTGGCATCACTTTTCTTCCTTTCACTTAAGCACCTTTCTCAACCACTCTGGGCTCCTAGAAGCAACCCTCCCAATATTTTGCCATTTAAAATTTGTTTGAAGAATTCATATAACTTGACATGAATAACTCATTTTCATCCTAATTACCTAAATGTTTGAAGCTCAGTGTCTTGGTGGAGAAGAAGGCTTCAGTCACATACATCACTGGCTGGAGTTTTCTGGAGAATAAAAATTGCTAAATATTTAAATATAATGTATCTAACACAATTTGATTTTGAAATTTTACACTTAGTCCTTTTCAGAACCCTACTAAGAATGCAAAGTACAAGTTGATAAAAGGTTCCTTGAGATTTTGAATAATTAATCTAGCCAGTTCTCAGTGGACCATGTCAGCAATTTTTTGACATGTTATTTGTTACTATTCTTCTGGGTCCAGAATGATTGATTTTGTAAAAAGAAAAAAAGATTTTTAATTATATTTACAGTCTGTAGAAAAGTAAAATGATCTATGATATTCAGTGAGAATGTTCTCAGAAGTTTTAAAATGTTATTAAATTTAGAGTTTAGTTTGTAGATAAAATAAAAACCATTTTCTCTTACTACCAGGAGTAAGGGACACTGGGATTTGGTTTTGTGATATATTTTCTCCAATTTAAGTAAGTAATAGGCTATTTAACAAGTTTTATACACTTGTAAATGTATCTTAGTTTCTGAATTGCCCTAAATATCCTTCTTAGTGTGGATGTTATGCGTGTCCCTAAAAATCAGCAAGATTTCAAAACTAGCCACAAATAAACCAAAGCAAAATAAATTAATCACTGGCTCCTTGCCCCACTGCAGTTACAGTAAATGGGAAGTTCGGTGGCCCCCCTCCTCTGACTACCCCGGGCTGATGTAGTCTTGGGGATATATTTTCCTAAAGAAACCCAGAGAACATTTGTTTCCTTGAAAGGATGTGTGCCTTTGCTGGTTACTGTTGATTTGGGAAGAAGATTAAAGAAATGTGAGGACTAGTGCAGCGGAAGGGAGTGTGGGAGAAACTCATGTTTGTTATGTTCTTATTTTGGCCAACTGCTAAATATCTGGCATAGCTTTTAGTCTGTTTGGTGATGATATTGCCCATTTGTAGACGAGGAAATGGTGAAAAGTCAACTAAACTGTAAATCTACACCTTTTAGCAGGAGAAAAAGTTGGTGTTTCTTAGAATCATAACAGAAATTCTGCCGAGAATGAAGACCTGTGCTGCTTCTCACCGATATACAGATCAGATTTTCTGAAGCTGGATTGCAAAAGGGCCGGTGACCTCTGCACTCGGCTTCATCTCCCTTCACTGATATTTAACTCATAAAGACTCCACCATTCATGCCATCATCGGATAGGAATACCAAGAAGAAAAGCAGCACGGAACTTTCAATTAACCCTCAAATATTAATAACTGCTGTTACTACATTAATCAAGCATATGTCAAGTACTTCACACAGAATATCTGATCCACAGTAACCTTAGGTATTACTATACTTCTCTTTTAAGTATGAACCTATTAAGAGTTAGAGACAGTAAATAATTATCACATAGCGAATTGAAGGAGCACTATTGGGAATCAAGTTCTTAACTCTAATAAGTAACCATGGACTAGTGTCGAATGTGAAGCTAAAAATAACAACGGAACCCTGACTGAGTTCTTGACCACCTGCACTAATATCATTCGTTTCCATTTTAAATGTTGCTCAGAGTCTGATCTTAGTGGCACAACTTTATTTTCATTTTTGTGGAATCCAGAGAAGAAAGATACACATAAATCCCAAGGCTTTCATCTGAAAGCTGAGCAAGGCGTGTTTGCTCCGATGCTCGACTCTTTCTGCACCGACTGTCTACAGACTGCTCAGCCAGGCCCTTCTTGGGGTTTTCCAAGGGATTTCGCGTATGTACAGCCCCTACTCAGCTGACTTTCAGATTGTCTGGGTAGATATGATATATGATCATAGGAATCCTTTGAATTTGTATTTAGGAGTCAAAAGGAGGAAGGCAGGAATTTGAAGCACAAAAGCACTTTTTGTGCTATTTTTGGCTGAAAAATGTAAAGCCAGAGGGTTTGTGTGGGAAGGCATGCAAGTAATCTTCACATAGTAGTGTCAGCCTCTACAGCTTTCCTCACAAGGAAAGAGGGGTCTCAGCACTACAATTGCAAAGAACGTGTTTTGCAAGTGGCTAAATGAACATGATAACAGATCTCTCTGAGATTCCAGATTGGAGGGTAGCTCAGATTATCTTGACGTCAATTCTTAAGCCTTGAGCAGAAAACTTAGCCATACCAGGCCTGCAGTTCTGAACTACAAAATTATGAGCCAACAAATGGATGATATTTTTAGCCATTCATTTTGTTATGCAACAGTAAAAGGATGATTAAAAGAATTTCAATTTCAAATATCAATTCCACAATTTCTACATATCAAATTTTTCATAAATAATTCTGATTTGACTTCACAATTTAATTCTGAATATTGTATACTATTGTCTTTTGCTTTTGAGTGTTTTTCTGTAAAGACAAACTCTTACAGCATATTTATTTTGAGAAAATATCACAAGACAATTTTTTGTCATGATCTTATTTTATATGGGAAATTTAGCAGTAGTCATATTGACTATTTTCTTGCAAATTAATAGAACTTCAGGTTCAGTTTTAGACCTTTGTGCATTTAGTGAACCTCTGCAAACACTGACAACGTTCCAAGCACAATAGCTTATTAAATAAACTCATGTAAGCAAGATACTGTAACACAATGTAGTAAACACTATCATACTTTGCTACTCAAAGTGTGATGTACCAAGAAATAATTCAGGTATAGCATCTCAGGGCTCACACAATGTCTACTGAAATAGAATTTCCGTTTTATCCAGGTAGCTTAGTACTTTTAAGCACAGGTAAGTATGAAAAGCACTTCCACAGTCCTCTAATGCTCAAGTCAACATGATGGTGACTAACATCACCTGGAACGTGCAGTCTTATCATTGCAGAAGGTCACCAGGGAAGAAATTGCTTTGTCTCAATGCATTTTGAAAACACACAATGATAAGCATTTGTGGTAAGAAAAAGTCAAACCTAGATTACCTTGAAAAATAGCAGAATTCAAAATCTTATGGAAAACAAAAATAATATTTCAATTATTCACTAAAACAACAGAAAAATGTATTAAGCAAAAAAATGTCAGCCTGACTTATTATAATGACAATATTAAGCACACCTAAGGAAGAGATATTATTTACCCTGAAGGAGTTAGTTATTACTAATAACCACCAAAAATTGCTAATGTGTTAAAAAATGTTTCTAATGCCATATCCTTCATTTTAAATTTGCAACATAATTAATTTATTATTTATATGCTTTGTCTCATTTTATAGTGAGGAAAATCCTTTAATTTACCCTTTTAGATATGACTAGAGAGAAATTTCTGGTGACGAAGAGACCCATTAGGAAGATAAAGCAAATGTGGGTGAGCAGTAACATGATAGATCACCAGAAAATAAGTCACAACTGAACTTAGAACACTATTTCAATAAGATGGATCATTATAAATAGTTTACTTACCATGTATATACCAAATTATATGAAAGTTACTGAGATGAAATCACTTAGAAATAAACATTTGTTGAAACTGAAATATAAATTTAAGTAAACTTTCATTACTTCTACATATTGTATTTAAGCTTTCCTGATGTACTCAGTGAAATAAAATTTTATAGATATCCAAAGATAGAATTAACTTAGAAGACTGCTAAACTGAAATGTTAATTTTTTGTATCCGACATTTCTATTAATTTCTTGGGGGTAGATATAGCTAATGTTTCCTTCCCATTTGAAAATATTATGTTTATTTTCTAACAAATGCTTATTGATTAATAAGTAAATAAAAATGAAGAACAGCTATATAGATAATAGTTTTAGTCTCATAATTTATGCTTTGACCCTAAGTCTTTCTATTCTGAATCACATATCTACCAACTCACAGAAGCAAGCACTGGGCTTCTAATGGCTCCTGGTAATAACCTGCAACTTGACTTTTTTCCTATTTATTCTTTTGTTAATGATTCTCATTTATAGAGGTTCTTTGGATAGATATAAAACATTCTTATGTACATGATTTCCAGAAATTGAACATTTTGACCTGCTAAACTGATTACACTCATTAATCCTACTAGTTTCACTTGGGAGAGGAGGATTGTTTGACTTTGGTAAACTCCACAGAAGACTTTGAGCTCCAGTTTACCAGTAATATTGATTTGACAAGATAGATTATAAAAAGTCTACATCTGCAGAAGGAGAAAATGATTGGTCAATACTTATTCCTTCTCCTTCTGCATCTTTCCAGATTCAGAGACAGAGTTAGTGGAGTTATGGAAAGTTAGTGAAGTATGGAAAGATTGCCTTTCATACTGTAAATTCCTGGTTTCATCATTAATGGAATTTAAAGTGGGTAGACCTAACTTGCCCTCCCATCTTTTCTTAGTAGGTGAAATATCAAGCTTTATGTTGCCTATGTTTTGTCAGAATTTTGTGTTTTATTTCATTTGTTTGTTTTGATATATAGTAGGAGCATAACAGTTGAAGTTTTCTTCTGAGTAGATAGCAATGCTTTCTGTAAATACGTTTGATCTACTCTGGTGATTTTCTTCTGTATGTCACTCTATAGTCTTTTTACATCATTGAATTTGGTTTGGGTCAAAGATTGAATAGAAATATAGTTATATGAAACTATCCTTTATAAAGAATGTTGTGTTATTTGCACCAGAGAATTAAGTTTTGCTCAGACTAGTGGAGCAGGTAACTGATATAGCAGTCTCTTCCAAGTATGATATCAATTTTTCTCCCATCCAGCCTTCAAGTTTTAATATGGACTCCACTTACCTTTAAGTTACACATTGATTAGCTATAAAAGTTGTTTTAAAATACCTAGTACAATTTATAGTGCTATTGTATTTTATTGGGTTAGAAACAAAAGTCTCCAATATGTTATAAATTCAATTGAAAATTTGTATTAAAGTTGGCTGCATTTTTGTGAATTATATTTAACATATTTAGTCTCCTTTCATTCTGTTCTGAGATAATTCTGAAAGCAATATCACAGTGCCTTTGTCATTTTTCAGTACAAATCTCAGTGAATTCACTTGTAACAAAAATTGGATTTTTACGCAACTTAATTATCATCACACCTCTTCATGGAATAAAATTGAAATTCCTTCCTCTATTGATGGGAATATGCAGTTTGTGATGGAAATTTTTGGAATATCCTTTAATAAATATAACACAGAGTAAGGTATGCAGCCATCCTAGGAGTGGAATTGGGCAAGGCCTGTACTGAGCAGCTCTGCCCTACCTGAATGGCTCTTACATGCTGACTTTTCATAAGACCATAGTGTAAGACTCAGGCCCAAAATCTGCAATGACACAGTGAATGCTGGGGTTGTTCTGGGACTTATCCAGAAGCCTGAGGGTCAATGATACCAGGAAGATGACCCAGGAAGTAATCATTTCTTAAGAGTTCTAAATACTATCAAGAAAGATACTTGCAACAAGCAGTTTACAGACATTAACTCAAGTGGAAATTCAAGATCTTAAAAACTCCACTGAAAGTTTCCTTAGTAGAGATAGTGAATTTGAAAACATAATTTCAGACAAAGAAGGCACAATGGCAATTAGTGATGAGGAAAGGAAAGATTTCTTAAAAATCGTAAGGGATTGTGAGAAATCAATCTAGCAGCTTCCAGATGATTCCAAGAACAACTTAAGACTAATTGAAGTCAGTGAAGAAACATAAAAGAGTGGAAATGACATAAAAACACTATTCACAGATGTGATGACACAAAACTTCCCAAACAAGAGAAAAGAATTTGACATACAGATAAATGAAGCATACAGGACTGTAACGAACAGTGATTTAAAAAATCCCACGTTAAAAAAAAAAAATCCACACATAGATCACAATAGTCACAAACCAAAATTTCAACAGAAAAATGAAGTATTGAAGGCAGTTACAAGAAAAGAAAGAGATCACATACACAGGAAAGCCCAACAGATTTACATCAGACTTTTTAACATAATCCCTCAACTCAAGGAGGGCCCGGAGTGAAATATTTCAAGCCCTAAAAGGAAATAAGCTCTAACCTAGACTGATGTATCCTATAAAATTCTCCTTTAAAAGCGAAGGAGAAATAAGATATTTCCATTACACAGAAGACCTGAGAAACTTCATGAATACTAAACCTGCATTACAAAATATTTTAAACACTGTCCTAGAAAATTACAGTGAGGATCAGAACTTTCTGAGGCCTAATAGAATGAAGCCACCAGGCAGACAAAAATTAAATGGCAGAGAGGAAATAAACTAAAAGTATCAACTAAAGAAAAATATCATGACAAGTCCAAGTCAACATGTATCTGTTACTAGTGTCAATGCTAATGACCTCAAATCAATTAAAAGAAATAGATTGGCAAAATGTATCAAGAAGCAAGATTCAACAATATGTTGTGTTCAACAAACACACTTAATTGGAAAAAATCTATAGACTGAAAGTTAAAGTTTGGAAAATAATTCTCCATGTGATAGAAAACTGCAATAAGCAGGGTGGATATCTTATATGCAGACAAAGTTGACTTCAAACCAAAAACGAGACACAAAATCACTATGTTCTTGTACAGTAAACAAACCAAGAAGAAGAGATGATAATCATAAATATATACTCACTGAATGTTAGCACACCCAGCTATATAAAACAAATATTAATGGACATGTAAAGCCAAATAAGCACTAATATGATAGTAGTGGGGGACCATAACACCCATTGTACAAAAAGACAGATCAACTAGACAAACATTCAATGATGAAATGCTACAACTAAACCATGGACTTAATGGATATCTACAGAGTATTTCAATCCAAAAAATCAGAACACACATTCTTCTCTCCTGTAAATGGATCATTCTCCAAAACAGAACACATGTTAGTTCACAGGACTTGTTTGAGTAAATGAAAGGGATTGAAGTTATCCCCTATATATTATCAGACCATAGTGCCTTGAAACTGGAGATTAGTAGCAAAAGAAATTCCAAGAACTTTATAAGGATAGAAATTAAATAACACTCTCCTGAATAACCAATGAGTCACAGATGAAATTAAAGAAGAAATTAAAAGTTTCCACTTTTGAACAATAATGCTAGTACAACATACAGGAATCTATAGGTTACAAGGAAAGCAGCACTATGAGAAAAATTCATAGTGTTGATTGCTTATGCTAGGAATACAGAATGAAGTCCAAATAAAAATAAAACTTGTTCAATCTCACATTTCTAGAAAAGGAAGAGCATGACAAACTCAAGACTCATACAAGGGAGGAAATAATAAGGATCAGAGAAGAATAAATGCAATGCAAATTAAGAAAATGATACAAAAAATCAATGAGTCAAAGTTCATTCTTTGTTTTTTTGTTTTTTTTTTTTTTTTTTTTTTTTTTTTTAGGTTTTTGGAGACAGGGTCTCACTTTGTGGTTCAGGCTGGCCCTGAGCTCAGCCTCCAACTCACATCACAGCAATCCTCCTGCCTCTGCCTCCTGAGTGCTGGGATTACAGGCGTGAGCCACCACGCCCGGCACTGTGGTATGTGGTACTGGTTGCTGCTGGGCGTGAGTCTCCACACCCAGTATTGTATGTGGTTACCGGGGATCGAACCCGGGTCCTTGCGCTTGCGAGACAGGCGCCGGAACCACTGAGCTAACTCCCCGGCCCCAAAGTTCATTCTTTGAAAGAATAAACAAAACTGATAAATCCTTAGCTAACCTTATCATAAAAGAAAAAAAAAAGACCCAAATCTGTGCAATTATGAATGAAAAGGGGTAAACTACAACAGATCCAGCAGAAATCCAGAAGATAATCAACAACTACTTCAAAAACCAATATTGAATGGGAAGACGATGTATATTCATAATGTACCAATAAACCCTTGAAATAAAAAAAATTTTAAAAACCACTTATATTACAATAGGATGGAAAGCAGAGGAGAAATAGACAGATTGCTAGACACATATGAACTTTCAAAGTTAAGCAAAGAAGATATAAAAATGCTAACTATCTCAATATCAATATGTGAAAATGAAAATGTAATTTAAAAAAAATTAAATCTTTATTGGTACATTACATATATGCATCTTGATTGCACTCCATATGGGCATTTGTACAGTATAAGACACAATTTAATTCTCATTTTTCCCCATAGCCCTACACACCCTACCGCCAGTCCAATATACATAAAATTTGTTTCCTTACTTTTTTGTTACAATCTCATCATTTTTCCCCATTCACCCTATTTTACATTGAGCATTTTCTATTTCACAATATATAACGTACAATTCTAGGACTCATTTACACCTTTATTTTCTCATAGCAGAGAAAAGATGTGATATGTACCTATCTGTGCCCTATTTATTTCACTTATAAGGATATCCTCAAGGTATGTCCATTTAAGTAGAAATGATTCAAACTTATCATTTTTTATGGCAGAGTAGTACTCCATTCTGTAGAAGAACCACAGCTTTTTTATTCAGTCTCCAGTTGATGGACACTTGGGTTGTTTCCAAGATGTAGCAATCACAAATTGGGCTGTTATAAACATGGGTGCACATATGTCACTGTGATATGAGTTTTTTAATTCTTGTGTGTATATACCTATCAGGGCAATGGCTGGGTCAAATGGGACCGCCAATCCTAGCTTTTTGAGGATTCTCCAAACTGATCTCCATAGGCGTTGTACGAGTCTACAGTCCCACCAACAGTGGAGAAGGGTTCCTTCTTCTCCGCAGCCT
>PVIR01032388.1:0-18740 GCA_004026965.1 Petromus typicus
CATGTAGTAGGCACATGGTATATGGATGAAAAAAAGGGAAAGCATTTTAAATAAACTCTACAACTAAGGTATTATTCTGTTACTTTTGTTTCCTACTGCTTAGTATGCTGCCCTAGATACTCTCCAAATATTTATTGAGTGAGTTAGATGAAAATTCCAGTATTTGGTATTTGGTAGTTTTCATGTGAGTTTTTTTTTTTTTCTTACTACATTCTAAGAAATATATGTAATTCTAAGAAATTAAGGTAACCTAAATATTTTGATGTATCTAATATTTTAGTTTGACCTTCTTTGTCTCAGCAGTGAGATTTGTGACTTGAAAGATTTTATGATTTTGGCTTGTTTCTTTTTTTCTTTTTAGCTGATTTTTTTTTCACTCATGGGCTCTTTCTGGTGTTGTTTCTTGATGAATGTGTAGTATCAGTCTTATAGGGCTATCATTAAAAGTGTTAAATAAGGCCTTTGGTTCCCCATTACATTTTTCTCCTTACCAAACAAAATGAGTGGATGTGTTTGTAATTATTGTTGATAACAGAGGCTACTAAGGTCTGAGGAAGAAAGATGGCAATTGGAAGTGAGGAAGTTGCCCACTGGGTTCTTTTATCTTTTGATGATTAAGTTTAACTTCAGAGCTGCCCTAGTTATTTATAAATAATTAGGGAGAAGGGAGAGGCTATAAATCCAGAAGATGAGAATACAGATTTTGTGATTTGATAAATTAGTAATCTGGCAATCATTGTTATGATCACCATTACCATTTAGTGAATGCTTACACTGTGTCGGGCACTGGACTGAGGATTTATGCATGCATTATTCAATTTGTTCTTCAGAGCAGTCCCCAAATGAGTAGTAACAAATAACCCTGTGTTAAGGTAGAGAGAACAAATTCAGTGAAGTTTTCAAGAACATGTTGTTAGGAATTTGAATTCACGGAACTGGGGCTCGGATGAGGACCTTGCTTGATCTTTCTGACTTCATGGTCTTTGCTTTTAACAACTATGCATACTGCCTATAAGTTTTACATTGAAAGTGGGAAGTTGCATTGACATAAGGGAAAATGATAGGGTTTTATTTGGTTAGAAGGAAAGTGAACAGATCTGTGAGGAAATGATTTCCAGTGCTGTGTTCTTGTACAAAGTGTTTGTGAAACTTGGAATTTGACTTGTTTTGCACAAACTTCTAATTTTTAAATCTTGTTCTGTGTCACTGTCAGCAGAGATGTTCCAGATACCACTTGGATTAGTAGTAGAAATCTTTCTAGGCAAAACATGCAGAGTATTGTAAGGTTGGTTTGGGGATGTACACAGCTTAGGGGATATCCTGGATTCTATCTCCAGCATTTCCCCCAGCTCCCAATAAAGAAATTGAGGAGCAAAATGAGTTTTATAGTTTTCTTTTGTATGTGTAAAATGTGGTTTGTATAGTGGTAAGTCTTATTTGGGAGTTGAAAAACCTATGGTTAAGTCAGTAGGTATCTGTGTACTATTTCCCTCACGAAAATCCTTAAACTAGTTTTTGCTGACTTGGTATTTCTCATTAAAAAAGCCTTTTTCCTTCTTTACCATATGTGGTATAGAACTATTATCTACTCATTGATGGATGGTTTACATTTACCACATGTTTCTGAAATCTGTGCATTGTTATTTTTATGTATTCATTGGGATATCTACAATGGTTTCATGATTTTATTTTCTCTTTAAAAAGTATTGGCTTTTTTTTTTTTTTTTCCCCCAAGTACCAGGTAGTAAACTCAGTCCATTGTGCTTCTAAACCAGGCACATTACTACTTGAACTAAATTCCCAGCTTTAGTACTGGCAATTTTTTGAGGGTGGGGTATTTTTTATTGTTGTTGTTTGAACTAAGATCTTGTTATATAGCCCAGGCTGGCCTCTACTGTGCTCAGCTAGATATTGGTTTTTCAAAATATTTTGCAAGAAATTTTCTTTTTCTTCTTTGTTGTATTTTAAATGTTTGTAATTATTATTATATACTTTGATCTTATGTTTACCAAAAGTTACTTGTAAATAGCAAGTGCTGAGTTATGTTTTATTAAAGATTAAAATAACTAAGTAGAACTGAATTCTGATAAAGAATTTAGAGATTGATGTGAAGGGAGTCAGATGAGCTTGTCAAGATTTTAGGGTTCAAAGTTGGAGATGTTTTGGATCCTCTGACATATCTGCCATAGGTTACCTTTCTCAGAAGTGCATGTGATAGAATAAACATGGCATTGTGATAGAAGTAAAGTGATGGCAACATTTAGTGCTCAGTATGGGGCACACACACTGTCCTTGGTGTCGTGCTCGTTCACTCAGTCCTCAGAGCAGCCCTAAGAGTTCCGTGTTATTACAGCCTAGCTTTACGGTGGAGTTCAGCCCAGACCTTTAGTTGATAGTGGAGCCAGGGCTGCATCTAAGCAGTCTGAGCCTGGAGCCTGGACCTCAGTTCTAAACTATCCTTATTATTTGTCTGTTTGTTCAATTTATATTTTTATAGAACAGTGCCTGTCACATAATAAGAGCTGTAGCTGTGCTGCCTACTTCCAATGCCATCTAATTAGACATGCTTTAAGTTGGCTGAGCATGTGTTATTTTTCTTTTTATTATTTTATTTTTACTATTAATCAGACTAGACTTTGTTCATATTTCTGCTTTATTAGTAGCTGCAGTTCTTGGATTGATTAAAAATTAGGATCTCAAAATTAGGATAATATTTCAAAATTAGCTTTTTTGCCACTCATCCAATTTTATTTTCACACCATTAGAAATGGATAAGAATGAGACTTTTGGGCTGGGGATTTAGCTCAGTGGTTCTGGCATCTGCCTTGCAAGTGCAAGGACATGGGTTCGATCCCTGGTAACCATATACAACGATGCTGGGCATGAAGACTCACACCCATCAGCGATCAGAACCTCATACCACAGTGCAGGGTGTGGTGCTCATGCCTGTAATTCCAGCATTTGGGAGGCAGAGGCAGGATTGCTGAGAGTTCAAGGCTGGGCTCAGGGCCAGCCTGAACTACAAAATGAGACCCTGTCTCAACAAAATAAAAATAAGAATGAGACTGTTTCATTTCCTCCTTCCCTCCATCCCGCCCCACTTCCTTCTTTTCAGTAACTGTACTAAGATACAATTTAATAAGTAACAGACTTTTCACAGTTGTATGTACCTGTGAACCAACACCACAATGCAGCTATTTTCTTTCTTTCTTTCTTTCTTACTTTCTTTCTTTCTTTCTTTCTTTCTTTCTTTCTTTCTTTCTTTCTTTCTTTCTTTCTTTCTTTCTTTTTCTTTTTTTTTTTTTTTTTTTTTTTTTTTTTTTTTTTTTTTTTTTTTTTTTTTTTTTTTTTTTTTTTTTTTTTTTTTTTTTTTTTTTTTTTTGAGACAAGTTCTCACTTTGTAGTTCAGGCTGGCCCTGAGCTCACTATGTAACCCAGGCAATCCTCTTGCCTCTGCCTCCCAAGTGCTGGGATTACAGGAGTGAGACACCGCGTCTGGCACTGTGGTGTGTGGTACTGATTGCTGGTGGGTTGTGAGTCATCACACCTGGCATTGTTTAATGTGGCTACTGGGTATCGAACTCGGAACCTTGTGCTTGCAATACAGGTGCCAGAACCACTGAGCTAATCCTTGGCCCCCTGCAGCTATTTTCATTACTCTCAAGAGATTCCTTATGCCCCTGCCTAGGCTGTCCCTCCTTATAGTACCCTCCAACCCAGCAGTCAGATCTTCCCTGTTTTTCTTTGTTGTTCCTTCCTTCCCTCCCTCTTTGTGATATTGAGAATCAAACCTAGGAAACAGAGCTTTCAGCTCCATCCTCTGCCCTTTGTTGAGACAGGGTTTCCTAATTTGTCCAGGCTTGCAGTCCTCTTGCCTCAGCCTTCTTAGTAGCTAGAATGACAAGTGTGTATTACCACATCTGGCTGATTTCCTTTTTCATTATTTTCAGATTAGTGTACATTTTTTGGTATTTTAAATAGTGAGGGGAAAAAAATAAGATGGTGGCAGGCAATTCTTAATATTTGTGTTTTCCTCAGATCTCATTCTTAGAGAAATTTTAGTTTCTTATTGTTTTAATGCACAGGTAAAACAATTCTCTTCAATTCTTGATGAACACAATTTTGGGTTGTTTGTGACCTCTGTTGCTCTCCTAACTTGTATGTGCTTGTGTACCTTCCTTACCACTTTTTTACTTACTATCTTTATAAGACCATACACAAGTAATTTTCAACTAGAAATTCTGATTAAGGTCCTAAAAGTTTTCAGTGTGCCTTTTTTATTTTTTAACCTATCATTGAAAATCATGTCCTCTAAGTCTCAGAATGTGCTTGCCTTAATTTTTCTTGTTATAGATTCATGTTACAGTCTGAATTTTGGGAAACTTGAAGGGTTTCCGTCCTAAGCACTTGATGGAGTTGCTTGTTTTATACTGCCCGGTGTGTACAGTGTTTTCCAGTGCACAGAACACTGGGAAGTCTTGCTTCTTGGAGCATAAAGAAAGGAAACCCAGGAAGGCTCATGTGAAGCCCCTAAAACCTCATTTTACTGCTATCTTAGACACCTTTGTCAGATAGCTGTACTTTCTAGTAGCTACATTTAGGTGGTGACATTAATATTAATGTTTTGTATTTCATATAGTAGTGTGTCCCAATACTGTCATTCATCATGTTATCAATTTATAAACTAAAAGCTTATCAAGATCCATAAACTGTTTAATACTGAATCTTTCAAATTCTGTGTATATTTTATACTCACAGGAAATCTCAATTTTGGGTGTTTTCATCGTTTTAACTGATCACTCTTTATTGGCTACCATTTTGGATAATGCAGTTGTCTTTTTTCCTGTTAAAAGCTACATTCCACAAGAAATTAACCTTTGGTTTGGGTATTAGTGTCTCAGAGTGTTAAGATGCAAAAGTTTATAGTTTTATAAAGGTAGATATATATTTTTAATATATTTTTGTTGTACAAGGAATGTCACTGTTCAAGAGCTGGAAGAACTCTGTGTAAGAGAAGACTGCAGATCATCCTGCTTTCTGAAATTCAGCAGCAGTTTACCATGGAGAGCCAGTGGTAAACTGCTTTTGAATTTCTTCTTTGTGAATATTTCCTTCTGCTTCAGCCTCCTGAGTGCTGGGACTATAGGAATGTACCACCATGCCTGTCTTTGATTACTGATACTTTTAAGCATAAAAAAGCATAGGCTAATTTCAGTGAGTACAGTCAGGAAAATTTCCTCCAATTATTGTCTTGAATTTTCCTTAATTGTTTTGGATCAGTGTTATTTGGTTCCCAGTATGTCATCTAATTCTACCCTTGACCCGTACTAGATTTGTCTTGTGGCTGGAGGGATTTCAGAACTCTTCCACCTTTCTTTCTTCCTTCCTTCCTTCCTTTCTTTTTTTTTTTAAACTTAGTGTGAAAACAGAGAAGTAAAAAATGTTATCTTCATAAACACAAAAATAATTGATAATATGTAAGTTTTTGAATATGGATGGGGGAGTTACTTTTGAAGTGTTGAGTATATTTGTGCAGCCCTTTTGGAAGGCATTTTGACAGTGTTTATAAAATAAAGTGCATATGCCTTTGAGTCGGCAGTTACACTCCCAGATATGTAGTACTACGGATGGACTCTCACAGGTTCATCTGAATGGTGAGGTGAATTCTTTAGGGATGAAAGTTCTGTTGGTTTTGAGTAGAATTCAGTGGTAAAAGCTTATCCTTTTTGTAACTTACTGTTTCTTGATGAGTGTCAATAAACTCATGATAACCCTTCTTCCAAACTGTGAGATCTGTTACAACTGTTTCGATTGTTCGTTTTTTTTTTTTAATATGAAAAAATGCTGCAGTGAACATGTTTGTTTATATGCCACTCTTTCATGAATGTTGAGAATGTTACTTTATCATTTCATTTGGGAAAGTCTGTTAATTTCTATACCCAGTACTTTAAGGAGACTAGGAGAACTAAATTTAATTCACAGCTCAGTTGCTTAAATGACTGCAACTAAGTAAACCCTTTAAGCTTTCTGGGCAGGAGGTTTTGCAGAGCGAGCCCTCTCACTTGAAACCCAGTACTGAATGCTGAGTGTTGAGTACTGACATAGCACTAACAAATGGAATTGTTGAGTGCTGTACATTCTTCAGCATCTGTGGTATGTGTCAGTATGGGCGGCATTGATGTTTTAGAGAGGACATTAGATAATCCTTCCCTGGGCATAGGAAGTGTTTAGATCACCTCCTGGTTTATTTAGTGTTGTGATCTTGGATTTTTCTTTTTAAAAACATTTTTGTATCAGTCATGGGAGTTGGTACATGTCCATAACATGTCTTAATTCCTTTTCCGTTGCTGCTTTGTATCTCCTTCCATCTCTTGGTCTCAGATTTTTCTTAAAAAAAAGTCTTCACTTTATCTTAGCTTCTTTTAGTGCACTTCATGTGGGAGGTAGGTTGGCCACCTGTTTAGAATGCATTTTGATTGGACTTTACAGTGTCTAGAAAATACTTCAATGTTTTCTACTCATTTACTTTCTAAAGTGTGTGTTTGCTTTTACTACGTAGTATACTTTAAATCCTTGTCACAAATTGTAACTTCAGATTTATAGTCTCTAGGTTAGGAAAGAGAAGCGTTATGGGTCATTATTTTAAGCCATCAGTTCCTGGATATTTGAGCTTTAACTAAATGAAGCATTAGGACACCTTGTTCTTAGACTGCTTTACAGAAGTAACTTTACAGAATTCATTCCTACTGTCCATTAAAATATCTTGATTTTATCTGTAAGTTTTCTTTATCAGTGGTTCTCACATCATAGTCTCCTACCATTAGTAGCATCAACTTTACCTTGGAACTGGTTAGAAATGTAGATTTCTCAGAATCCATCCAGAAGCAGCTGTTTAGTTTAACTGGCTTTCCAGGTGATCCTGATTTATGTTAAAAGTTTGAGAAACAGTGATATATACATTTCTTACAAATTATTTCAGATAGTGTGGGTAGGGAATAAAAGTACCAGTTTACCCATTTGCTATGCAGTACCTAGCTTGTAGGGGCATTAAGATATTTTAAGGAAACATGCTTATAAGTTAAGCTCTGTAAACTTATTTCCTCATTTTTATTTGTGTTTATTTTATAGGTTGTTAACTGACACATGGTCATTTAATATTAGTTGAGTATAATTTTGAAAAATTTTTGAAAATGAGTTTGAAAACAACTTATGGTAGACATGCAATGAATTATTTTTCAGTTAGTAATTAGTAATCTTTTTGTGTTTAACTCAGAAGATAGCCTTCTAAAGACTATAAAATAAAGCAATTTAAAATTATCATTGAAGACAGTGTCTTAGTTACTTTTCTCATCGCTAAGACAAAATATCTGGTGCTCAAAGTTAAAAAGGATCAAAGATTTATTTCAGCTCACAATTTGTAGAGGTTTAGTCCTAGTCATCTGGCTCCAAGGCAGGGTGGCATGAAAGAGACCATGGCAGAGGATAAACAGTTTATGGCAGGCACAAGGCATCAGAAGCAGTAAGCCCCAAGTAGCACTCACAATGGCGCTTTTTCAATCTCTTATATTTTCTTTAGGCTACACACCTTAGATTGCACAGCACTCATACCCAGGGTGGGCCATGCAATTATCTACTCTCAGAACTCTGCCAAACCAGTCAGTGGGCTAATTTAGTAAACACACACCCTTAATCCCAGAATCACATACTCCAGATGCAGTCCCCT
Source organism: Petromus typicus (assembly GCA_004026965.1). NCBI lineage: Eukaryota > Metazoa > Chordata > Mammalia > Rodentia > Petromuridae > Petromus > Petromus typicus. The sequence continues at coordinate 7,724 of PVIR01032388.1, forward strand.
CTGAAAAGCCCCAGCTATACTGGCTGAATCTTGGAAGGGACATCTTGGCAGAAGCCATAACAGGTACTTTTTAAAAGTTGCATTTAAATGAGTCAATCAGTTTACTTTGCAGTACTAGGGATTGAACCCAGGGGAACTCTACCACTGAGCTACTTCCTCAGTCCTTTTTATTTTTATCTATATTTATTTTTTGTTATTTTAGCCTTTTCATCTTTTATTGCATAAAGGCTTCGTCTTTCATTTAGCCTTCTGCTTCTGTGTTTGTGCCGTTAACACTTTAACCACTATTTTCTGCTCTTCAGTAAGGAAGTATGCTTGATCCTGTCACGGACACAGTTGGCGCACATCGAGCCCCAGTAGGCCCTGCTGACATGCTTCTTCTTTGTTTTGGACAGTCTCCTAAGAACTGTAGGCCACATGGCCTGACAAAGTCTTCCTTGGGCATACTCCTTGGGCATACTCCACACGAAAATCTGAGGGCCTTCTCAACTTTCTTGGTAAACAGAGGTAAACAATTCTATTCGCTGGGGTTTGGGACAGCCTCATTTTGTTAGAGGCTGTATTGTAGGAAAGCCTGTGACAGTGTGTCAAATGCTACAACGTTGTAAAAGCCCCTAAACACCTTCCCCAGAAGAAGGAAAAGGCAACCAGCCCATTTTATTTTTAAATTTAAGTTTTTTTTCTTTTTTCTTTTGAGGCAGACGTCACTAAGTTGCTCACACTAGCCTTGAATTTTAGATCCTCCTACCTCACTTCACCTCACAAGCTGGTATTACAGGTGTGTGTTGTTCATTTGGCATAAGTGACTTTTAAGTGTATAATTCAGTGCCGTTATTTGTCTTCATAGTTTTGTGCAGTCATCACGACTCTTCCCAAAACTTCCATCAAACCAGGCAGAATAATTCTCCATTCTTCTTTCACCCATTTGTTGGTAACCTCTAATTTTGCTTCTTTTAAATTTGTCTCTTCCGCCTGTCTCATGTAAATGTCCTTTTGTGTCTTACTTTATGTAATTTTTCAAGGTTTATCTGTATTACAGCAGATATCAAAACTTCATTCCTTTTTAAGGCTGAATAACACACTCCATTGTATAAATAGCTCACAGTTTATCCATTTGTTGGTGAGCACTTGGTAACTGCCATCTTCCAGCTATTGTGAATAATACTCAAGTAAATATTGCCATACAGGTTTCTTTTCAATTATTTTGGACATATACCCAAAAGGGTCATGTGGTAATTCAGTGTGTAACTTTTTGAGGAACATCATTTTTCTCAGTGCTTATATACCATTTGCCATTTTTAGCAGCAATGGACAAGAATATCTGAAGATTCCATTGCCATATCCACAGTCATGCAGATTTATCCCTATGTTTTCTTCTGAAAATTTTATATTTTATTAATGTAGGTCATTGATCCATTTAGAGCTAATATCTGTGTGCAGTGTGAGTTGGGGTCAGTCTCATTCTTTTGCCATGTGGAAATCTAGGTGCCCTAACACTAGCGTCTTTGTAGAGACAGTTGTTTTTATAATGAGAATTGGCATCATTATTACAAATCTGTTGGCTATAGATAACATGGTTTAATTTCTTGGCTTTTAATTGTTTCTTTGGTCTGTATCTTCTGTGTTTCAGGTTGCTTTCTTTATATTTTTGATACATTTTAATAAACGTTTTAGATGCTTTGAGTATTATTTTGTTGTTTTTACTGTTAGTAAAGCTAGGAGTTTAAGTACCATTAACCATTTTAAGTTCTATACTTAAAGTCAGAGGAATATAAGTTTAGTATTATATAAAGGATACTCCTGGACTTCTTTGGAAAGTATCGGAATGCATAAGACTTATTTCTGTTCTTTAGCAGTTTAGAATTCATTTCAGTAACTTACAAAGTGCTTTTCTGCTATACTGTTCCTTGGGTTAGTCAAACATACGGTGTCCTTGGGAAGTAAAATCTGTGAGGTGTGCCTGTCTCTGTGGCAACAAAGTTGTAGTGCTTAGCTGTTACACATTCACCATTTTGTTTTTGTATGATTGGCATCTTTACTCTTAAAAATAAGTTCTCAATTTTTCTATTTTCTTTATATTTGTTATATTCTACAATAGTTTTTTAGAGAACAGGTTTCATCTGATTTAGTTTTTGTTAAAGACTACTTAGGTTATCATAGCACTAAAGTTTGCCCTTGTGTATTTTTATCCATCCAAATGCACATGCTGTAAATTGAGATACTGTACTTACATTCTGATGCTGTGTTGTGCAAGAAAACTTACATGGTCATTTTTTGCAGTTGACTGTATGCTTTAAAGGAGTGTGTTCTTGCAAGAAGACAATTTTGTTCATCTTTATCTTGTCTAGAAATTTTACCAGCTTGAGCCACAATGTTATTTAAAAATTCCTGGGCTGGGGATTTAGCTCAGTGGTTCCAGCGCCTGTCTTGCAAGTGCAAGGACCCGGGTTTGATCCTCGGTCACCACATACAATACTGGGTGTGGAGACTCACGCCTAGCAGCAATCAGTACCACATACCCCAGTGCCGGTCGTGGTGGCTCACGCCTGTCATCCCAGCACTGGGGAGGCAGAGGCAGGAGGATTGCTGTGATGTGAGTTTGAGGCTGAGCTGAGGGCCAGCCTGAACTACAACGCGAGACCTGTTTCAAAAAAAAATTTTTTTTTCTAGTAGCCTTATTTAAGAAGGTAAGAAAGAAAGTCAATTATATTTTATTGAACTCTGTCTACAATTTCATAATAGCATCCATGTAAAAATGTTATGTTAGAGTCTCATTTGGTACCAGATCTTTGAAAACTTGGAGATATTTTACTTCTCAATTTGGGTACTACATTTTCATCAAAAATACTTAGGATTTATTTAGATTAAGATTTATGGCTGAAAAGTAGATTCACATACCTGAATTATATCAGACTCACACTTTTTTAGTATCTGAAATGAGTGCCCCAATTATTTCCCTTTCGTATGTGTATCCGAATCAAACTGATTCGGATTTTTGAGTAGAACTTATTAGGCTTTGAAGCAGAAGCTTAGCAGTTTCAAAACTGTCGTGCTCAAGCAAATCCTTCTCACATCAACCTTTGATTACTAAACTCAAATTTAAAAGGATATTGTGTAAATTGAAAAACAACTTGTTTGTTAATATCAATAATGTTCAACTATTTCTTGTAATTTTCACAGCCAATTTGTATAATTCAATTACAATTAAAATGTGTCCATATAAGATCATACAAATTCCTATATTTATGTAGCCAGGTCATAAATAAATTGTACCTTTCCTTGAAGCTTCAATTATGCTTATTCATATGAAAGTTATAAGAGAAAACAGAATATAGCCATTTTTATGTCTTATTGAATATTGAAAAATATTCCTCTTTTGAATCAGATTTAAGTGTAGAGTAAGTCTTTGTGGAATTCTACAGAGCCTTGAAGGAAGAATGCAAGGTCTTTGTATTGACTTCTGATTTTTCCAATATCTTTATAACTTAGGTAGGATTCATGTCACTGATGTGCATATGCCGATCAGTTTTAATAGCTGTCCAGGGTTCTTTTCATAATTGACTTCAAAAAGCTGAACACAGTGTTTTCAATGTATATCCCACAGTGGAATAAAGCAGTAAGAAAGACAGCAGTTTCTTCTTTTAAAATTCTGAACACAGTGGGAACTCTTATGGTAGAAACTATTTTTTAAATATCTAACTGAAATTATTTGACAGATATAGAAGATAAAACACTGATCAATCTTTTAATTAAAAGTAAAAATCAACCCCTGCATATTAGCCAGGTGGAGAGGGGCATACCTGTAGTCCCTGAAGTTGAAGCTGGAGGATCTCAAGTTCAAGTCTCACTTGGACAACTTAATGTGACTTTGTCTCAATAAAGACAGCTGAGGATGTAGCTCAGAGATAGATTCCCTTCCCCCTAGATTTGATTCTTAGTACTTTAAAAACTAGAACCAAAATAAACAAAAAGCAACTTGTTTTAAAATGAAGAGTAAGATCCACTTATAAAGAAGGAAGAGAGAATTGAGAGAATTTACTTACTAGTTTGTTTCCAAAATGCATTTTGTGGAGTAATTGCTAGATGATCCTTGAAGAAAAGGTTCTGTGATTAAATAAGTAGAAGAAACATTGCTTATTATTCTAGTGATCTATTGAAGATTAAAATAGTTCATTATTATAGTGCACAATAATATAAGAGAGTTCACATTAACATATTGAAGGTTCTGAGAGATTTTACAAGAAATAAACTTGCTAAAAATTTTTAAATCCTCCATTAAATTTAGATAATGAAAATTTCACTTGTCAATCTGTGAGAAATGCTGCCCTCTAGAGGCTTAAATTCAGTTGCTCTTAAATTTGAATACCATTATGCTGTCTGACCTAGGTGTGTAGACGTTAATACTAACAAAAGTGCGTGGTAAGAAATAAATAACAGTATTATATTGTCTGATGTTAGGAAAGTTTGGGGAGAAAGAACAGCAGTGCATAAATACTTCTTAAATTGTGTGGATTATACTTTTGGCTGCTTTTGAATAAATTTCTTCATTCAGAAATTATGAACACATAACTGCAAGTCTCTGAACTCCACGAGTGTCTTGGTGGCAGAGCTACTTTACCTGTCTTCTTTGAAGATCTGTAACAACATTAATTAGAACAGTTAATATGCAGGAGGAGCCAGTTTTCTCCTACTTCTTCACACAGTCCTCATTGCTGCCAGGCTTATGACTGAAGGTGGGTTATTTTATACTATGTCTTTTCATAAGTGAAACTTGGAAAAGAGGATCGTAATCTTAGAAGATTTTTGCTAACATATCAGCAAAATCTTAAAGGACATGTGTAGAAGCTGGTTTTGACATGAAGTACTTAGGGATGGGAGACAGAATGACAGTACACTGGCTGAATATATTCGTAGTGATGATGATGTTCTGAAGTCAGGAGTGGTTCTAATCATTTGCTCTTTTGGTTGATCTCAATGTGTGTGTGTGTGGGTGTGTGTGTGTGTGTGAGAGAGAGAGAGTAAATGAAGCTGAATGCTTAAAAACTCATGGTGATGTAAAGGGAAATAGGATTGACAGTTGATTTATCATTGTGATTGACTGTTCCTATACCTTAGCCATTTCTTCTCTGATATTCTGTACTAAGAGGTACAGGACAGACTTCATTCATTCACCAGTGACATAAATTATATGTGTGTGTGTGTGTGTGTGTGTGTGTGTATGTGTGTGTGTGTCTTTTTACATTTAAGGAAAGGATGATGGGATTCTAATGTGGCTCTTAACTTGCATTAAAAAAGTGAGTATTACTTCTATAAAGTAGCATAACAGGCATGATGCCAGAGATGCACTGCCTTGAATTCTCTTTGCCTATGACTAAAAGATCACTTTGATCTGAGGTAGATGGACAGCTCAATGAGGTTCTACCTGATACGTATAAAACAAATTAAGGTCCCGCAAATGAAAACCTGACTTGAACTCTTGTTGGAGTGACTTTTCTTTCTTCACATGGTTTCTCGACTAAAAATCTCTCCCACTTTGTTTCATTGCTGTGTACCTTTGCAGTTTAGTTAGTAGGTTATAGAAGAAAACAAAGGAAGGAGAAATAATTAAAAGTTTTGATATTAGAGCTATGTACAATAAGTGATTCCACACTGATTCTCATTTTCTGTGAGGAGCAGTTAGGGTTTTGTTTGTACAAGTCTTAGGTATAATCTATCATACTTGTAAGTCTTGTTTGGAATTTGAAATTAAAATGCACATTTTTTGATAGCCAAGATTTCATCTATTTTGTGAGCTTATTTTAGAGTTTGCCAGTGCTGGGGAAATTTGAATGCTAAGGGATTTGATTGTCAAAGTATTTTTTATTTTTCTAGTAAGATTCAAAGATTGTGAAGTCACTAACAGTTTTTGCTTCTTAGAAGTATACATTTTTCTACTGTTTTTTCCTACCTAGTATACCCATGTTTACCATATTTGTGCATTTTGAATTCCTTCTTGTCCTTTGTTACTCATTTTGAGCTCCACTGCAGCCTAATAGATTCTTTTCTTCTTCAGAATTACGTAGTAGTACTTGTTTAGATATTGTGTTGCTTTTTTATTTTTTAAAAAAAACTGTGTATGTTTTAGTTTTAGCTCTCATACTGAATTAGCTCCCTGTGATATACTCTGTCTCATACATTGTCTTGGAGAATGTCGTAGACCTGTTACACTCAAGGTTCAACTGAGAATCATAGTAATGCTAGGCTGAATGAGTTAATGAACTAGTGAGAGATATTTTATCTTGGTCCTCCTGACACAAGTAGTCTGGTTTATGGCCCAATTTTCTTCTTTCTGAAGGAGATTGGGACTTGTCTCTAGTAGTTTTCACACTGAGAGGTCATGTCATCTGAGTTACCTTCTTCATGGTGATCTATAATTTTATTGCTTTGACAAAAGCCTTCTATTTCTCTTCTGCTTCCTGGTTCCTTCCATTGTGCCTTCTAGATTTGCTATTCATTATCAGCAAGCTTACTATTTTCAGCATCTTAAATTTTATATACATAGGGGCCGGGGAGTTAGCTTAGTGGTTCCAGCGCCTATCTTGCAAGCGCAAGGACCCGGTTTGATCCCTGGTAACACATACAATACTGGGTGTGGAGACTCACCCCAGCAGCAACCAGTACCACATACCACAGTGCCGGGTGTGGTGGCTCACGCTTGTCATCCCAGCATTCCGGGAGGCAGAGGCAGGAGGATTGCTGTGCTGTGAGTTGGAGGCTGAGCTGAGGGCCAGCCTGAACCACAAAGCGAGACCTTGTCTCAAAAAACCTAAAAAAAAAAAAAAAAAATTTATGTACATAGTACAATAGTTCAAACTACAAAAATACAGGAAGTAATGTAACAAATGTTCGCATCCAATGTCAAGATCAAGTAGATGCTAACTTTTGCCTCATTTGCTTTTCTCTTTTTCTCTCCCATCACCTCCTATCCCCTCCTTGGAAGGGACCTAGTATCCTAAATTTCTTGTGGCCATTTTGCTGTTGTTTTTCTCTGTATAAACCATTTACAGATTAAATGACTTGAAAAAAATTTATACCATTTGTTTCTAGATGTATTCATGTATGTAGGTGTAGCTTATTTCTTATAATTGTTATTTACTTTTCCTTTTTAAATAAAGATCAATTTCATGCTGAGAGATAATTAAGTTCTGTTGGCAAATAGTATGGCAGTAGTTGACGTAAGTAGTTGATGTGTTATTTGATTTAGGATAGACATCTGAAAGTAGGATTATTATATCACAAGGCCTAGTGTATCACCTCATCTTTACCAGATGCTGCCAAGGGTAGGCCACAGTGGAGGTGCTTCTTAATACCCACCAAAGAGTTTCTCTACCTCTTTGTTAATAGTTCATTTTATTTAGACATTAATTTTTGCCATTTTTCTTCCTTTGGTTTCTAGTTAAATTGAACATATTTGCATGGATTTTAATCATTATGGTTTCTTATGTAGTGCATCTTTTTCCTGTCTCTTATTTTTCTTTTTCTTCTATTGGACTTAGGCTTTTATCTTGATCATAGCAATTTTATTTTCTTATAATTTTAATTTCAATAATTTGGCTATCAGATAATTTGCCCTATTTTGGGGAATATCCATTGTAAATACCTTTTCTATTCTGTGTTGTTTTAGACATTATTTCAGAAGTTTTAGACTTATTGCAAGAGTTTATTTGTAGAGAGTCTGTTCTGTGCCAAAGCCTTATTTGGTTTATCTATCATATTATTACCATATTATGTTAACTATAGCAGTTTTGTCATGTCCTGATATCTAGTAATGTAAATTCCCTTTCAACACAATTTTTAGGGCAGCATGTCAAATCTCACCCCTTATCCAGAGAAAATCGAACAAAAAAGGAGACCCAGTTTTTGCTAGGACTGTGATTAGAATCTCACCAAATTTATAGCTTACAGTGAACAGACTTACTATCTCTATGTTGGATGACTATCATTTCTAAATATTCTTTTGTGTCTTCACAAAGTTATCTTAAGATTTCTTGTTGCTGTTGTGAGCAGGAAATTTTATAAAAGTACATTTTGTAATTATTGGTTATGTACTGTTTGAGAGACATATTGATATTTGTATATTGATTTTGTATTCAGCAACCATGTTTAACTCTTAAATCTAAAGAGAGATTGATTTGAATGTCCTATGTGTGTAATCATAATTAGTGAAGAGTACTTGTTTTTGATGCTCCCAAGCCTTTGCCTTTTTATTTTTCTTGTTAAGGACACTTTTCCCAAAATTGCAGCTCTTCATAGGTATTGACTTCAGATTGTGTAGAGGAGGAAGGAAGATCTGAGGTTTAAGTCTTATAGTCTTTTGTCCCAGCATGAGTCAAAAGCTAAATACATAGATTTTGGCTAGCAATCCATTGTTATGCAGAAACATCACCAATTTGTAGTCTTACTAGCTTTTTTCTCTTTGTTACTGACACTTAAAGATGTCTTTTTTCATGGTAGTTTAAAGATTGATTTAAAAGAGATTTTGATACATCATTTGTGAATGAAATTTTTGTGAGAAGACTTTGCATGTCATGTAGTCTGATGTTTTTGAGACTATATTATTGTATTTACTATGCTTTTGGTCTATATTACTTAAATCTTTAATTGAAATTTTACTCTGAATACCTTATGTATATTTTGAGCTCCTCTTACCTAAGTTTTTGATGCCTTGCAGTTTCTAGTAACAGCTGTTAAGAGAGTAAAGTTGAGTAAATCTTAAAATTTCCTTATGTTTGTGTTCTTTTTCAGTCATAATAGTAACACAATCATATCCTGCTTTACAGATAATTATAAGAACTAAAAGTTAATTCCTGTAAAGCAAGTGATAGTTATTGGTATCCACCCTTGATTAGCTGTTATCTGCTGCCTTTCTGATAGATTCTTCGTTTGTTCTATTTAGAAACATTAGTCATAATTTTTGTTTTTGAGGGGTCATACACTAATACCAGATCCTATGGTAATCTCCCCTATTTAACTGTGATGGGACTTACGGTATTAATAACTGTCCCACCTATTAAAAATGATCACTATAAATGTGTTGTACTTTAGCATTGCCTGAGTAGCAGTTCCCATTATAACCATTCTACCAGTCATCTACACTTTCAGTTGTGGCATTTTCCACTCATCAGCTCTCTCTGTTTTCCATATCTCTTATTCTTTTCCACTTCTTCATATGCTGAATTTCTTTTGTGAATATTGATCCTACCTGCCTGGCAAAAGCCTTCTTCTAGTTCATTTAGGAGTCTCCCAGTCCTGTACAGTGCTACTGTAGAAGTTTCTTAAAATTCTGTGTGTGTGTGTGTGTGTGTATGTGGGCATGGGTATGTGCATATGTATGTATTTATATGCATGAGTTCATGGTTATTATTTGTACTTTGATGCTAATATTACTTTGAAGCATGTTGCATTCACTTTTGTCATTGTTTCATTCATTAAAGCCCTCGCATGATCCTTTCCTTTCTACAGAAAGGACTGTCATTTTTCAGTGAAAACAGAAGCACTCAGTGACATGCTTTAGTTACCCACTAAATGACCTGTTTACCCATTTTTGATTTTTTTTTTCATTCTTAGTGTTGAAATGCAGTGAATACTGGCTTTTAGCTAAGGTTCTCTTCCTGTCTCTTGAGTACCATATGCTGTGGATTACCTCTTTTTTATATATTGAACTTTTTCTTTACATTTACTCATTTAAGCACTCTAAACCAGTAAGCCTGTGTGGGTACCACATTACAAATAGTCCTTTTGTACTATTTACTAACTAGAAACTTGAAATTGTTTTGTTTTTCACCTTTGATTCACCTCTTTATTCCATCAAAATAGTATTTGCTAATGATATAAGTGACTTTTTTATTAGTACATGTTTACGGTACAAAATGAATACATTCATTGTGGGAAGTTACTGCATGTACAGTTGTCTCTTAATCCTCTTTAATCCCTTTTCCCCTTCCTCTTTTCATCTTTAGATTCCTTTTCCATTTCCAAAAGGCCTATCTTCTGGTTCCTATGTTTTTTATTTTGTTATTTAGATTGTTTATATTTTGGCTTTCTCATGTGAAGGAAGCCATGTTATACGTAAGCTTCTTTGTCTGATTTATTTCACTGTTAAGGTCTCAAGGTGTATCCTCCTTTTTTTTTTTGAGACAGGGTCTCGCTTGGTAGTTCAGGCTGTCCCCGAGCTCAGCCTCCAACTCACATCCCAGCAATCCTCCTGCCGCTGTTTCCCGAGTCCTGGGATTACTGGTGTGAGCCACCCCGCCTGGCACTGTGGTATGTGGTACTGATTGCCGCTGGGCATGAGTCTCCACGCCCAGTATTGAATATGGTTACTGGGATCGAACCCAAGCCCTTGCACTTGCAAGACAGGCGCCGGAACCAGTGAGCTAACTCCCCGCACCAAGGTGTATCCTCCCTTATGGCAGAGTATTTTTCCATTGTGTATCAGTACCACATTTTTGCTATCCATTTATCTGTTAATGCCTTCTGTCAAGATTTAGCTACTGCTAGTTGTGACACTATAAATGTGGGTGTGTATGTATTACTGTAATACAATGTCTTTAAATCTTTTGAGAAGATGCCTACAAGGAGAATAACTGGGTTTAATGGCATTTTTTAGTTTTTTTGAGGACTCTCCCTTCTGATTTCCATAATTGTATATATCTACTAATAATGTAGAAGGTGCCCTTTCCACCATGTATGTAGCCTTGTCAGCATTTGTTTTTGATTATAATTATTCCTTCTGGAGTAACTTGGAATCTCGGTGTAGTTTTCTGTAGTGACCAAAAGTGTTGGACAGTTTTTCATATACTTACTGGCCATTTGTACCTCTGAGTAGTAATCTACTCATTGCAGTAGACCATCTTTTGATTTGATCTTGTATTTGGTGGGAGCCCTTAATTTCTTTTAGTTTTCTATATAGATTAAGTACTAGTCCTCTGACAGTTTCCCCCCATCTATATATTGTCTATTTATTTTGGTTGTTTCC
>PVIR01032389.1:0-18802 GCA_004026965.1 Petromus typicus
AATATGAAAATGTACAATGTGTTCAGAGGACAGAAGAGAGGTACTGAGTTCTTAAATAAAGCATTTGATTTGGCCTCTTGGCCAAGTGTGTTAATCAAGCTACCCAATTTTTCATTTCAGTGAGTCTGTTGGAAATTAAGTCTGATCTCATTAATGTTGTCTAAGTTGAATGCTTTTGGGGAAAAATCTCTATTAAGCCATAAAGAAACAATTAGTAAAATGTATTAGGTATAATTATAATGTGACAAATTATTTTTATAAGCATACCACGCTTATAGACTCCAATGAATATTGAACTTTACATTATTATCTTTGGAAGAATAGCCTTATTATAATGAAGTTTTTCTGGTTGAAAACTTTTTTTGCCTTCTTTCCATGTAGAATTTAGCTCAGAGTATTTTCCAGGCATATCAAGTATGTATAATCAATGACAAATAACATTAATTACTAAAATAATATTTTACATGCTCTGTGAAGCATAGTTGCTATGATCATAGTGAAAGAACTTACCCATACTTAAGAAATATTGCAAAGATAATTCTTTATTGGTACACCACAAGACAGAAGTGGCTGAATTGACGAGAAGACTACACTGTTAGGATGAAATGTGATTTATATAAGAATATGAGGTCTTGACAAGAGCACGGAGTGATCAAAGCAATTTCTTCAGAGAGGCTTTATCACATTCTCTCCCACACACATTGTACATTAAAGGAGTCAAGTTGACACGGTCCACTCCTTTCATCCTCATGGGAGTGTCTTAAGGGTGAGAAAGATGACACCTGTACTCATAAACTTCAAGAAGAGCATCACTGGTCATTGGAAAGAAATGCCTGTGTTCTGCCTCTCAGCTGTGCTTATTCTATTCACATTCACACATGGTTAGCCTGTATGGTGTCTCATGGTTACTTCATATGTGCCAGTTTAGAGCAGCATCAAGAGACAAGAGGCTCTATATCCAACATGTTTTCTGTAGCTAAGATTCTGTGTGGTTATAAATACAGTAGGCAAACTCAAAGTTGAATTATGTACAATCACCTCCAATTGCACTGTCACCTCCAATTGACTCTTTTTCTGCCTTCACAGCCTCCACATTACCCTGTTTGGTAATCCAAAGGAGTCTTTCAATGATTTGAAGTCAAACACATGTAGCTCCATTTTATAATTAAAAAGAATAAGATATTGAAAGTGTTTTCTAAAATAAATCACTTTTTCTTAGCATGATAAATTGAATCAGGCTCTTTGCATGGAAGTACATGCATAGCACTTTTAGCTTTTAAAAAAATATGTCTTGTTTTATTTTTAAATTTTTGAAATAAATTCTTTCTAAATTGCTAAATTTCCTAGGCTGGCCTTGAATTTATGACAGCCTTCTCATTCATCTCTCCAGAAAGTTGAGATTATAGGGATGTCCCACCAATTTGGGCAGATTTGCCCTTTTTGAAGGTATTTTAGAAATAGAATATCCAAAAATCACTTGAATGATAGTGACATCATCATAAAGCCTAACAGACTATCAGAATTTTTTTTAAGTTTTTTTTTTTTTTTTTTTTGTTTGTTTTTTTTTGTTTGTTTTGAGACAAGGTCTCACTTTGTGGTTCAGGCTGGCCCTGAGCTCAGCCTCAAACTCACATCACAGCAATCCTCCTGTCTCTGCCTCCCGAGTGCTGGGATTACATGCATGAGCCACCACGCCTGGCACTGTAGTATGTGGTCCTGTTTTTTGCTGGGCGTGAGTCTCCACGCACAGTATGGTATGTGGCTACTGGGGAACGAACTTGGGCCCTTGCACTTACAAGACAGGTGCCGGAACTACTGAGCTGTATCCCCAGCTCTCAGACTATCAGAATAATAATTTGAAAAACAATATTCAGAATATGTACACATAATGTCAGTCACAGAATTTTACGTTTTAGCAAAAATCTACCAATTTAATAATATCTACTTACACATCTCATGATAAAGAATTTATATCAATCAATAAATTTATACTATTAGGCTTGTATTGTACATAATTCAACTTTGAGTTTGCATACTATATTTATAACCACAGAAAATCTAAGCAGCAGAAAAAATATTGTTGTGGAGTCTATGAAATTATTCATAATTACACATAGCTCAAAACACTGGATGAAATGCAGACTTATTGAAGCTTTGTATATGACTATTTCATGAATGTCTTTTGTTTATTGTCAGCTTTCTATTCCCTGTGACAGACACATAACTTATAGGTGAGGCAATTTGCTTATGCTTTCATTCGGTGTTTGTCTGTTGGCTGACAGTAAAGCAGCAACATCTAGATGGAAAGGCATTGAGGAACAAAGCTGCTTAGCTTTTCTTTACCAAGGAGGAAAGTAAAGAAAAAGTATCAAAGAGAAAAGAGTTAAGGCCATGTGTAGTACCCAAGGCTAGGTCTCTATGATCCACCCAGATATGCCCAGGAAGGGCTTTATTCATCTGCTGTAAGTTTCTGACAAGCTGACATATCAGGATATCTAAACAATGAGTATTTGGGTTGATAATAAACTATAGGTAATTTTAAATTATTTTATGACCTTATATTTTGCAACATTTTGAAATCTTACACTATATCAGCATCATATATTGTTAAAATATTAACATACTAATATTTAATTTGTGAAGAATATGGTGTATTTATATAATTTTCTCACTAATATAAAGTAGGAAAAAAGAACACTACTGAAAAATATATTTGTACCCTTTACAGTGTCTGCATACAATTCAAAATCTGGCTTTCTGTATTAGCTTCAAGTTCAGCATGACGTCCTAATTGGCTGAGTACTTGGTCCTGATGTAATTTAACTCAGTTTCTATCAAAGGAATTAAAGGCTAGCCATCTCTATCTGCTCTACTGAACAGCACATGGTGCATCTGGATAACTTACTGAACTGGACTGTCTTGTTCACAGTGAAAAGGCAGGAGGCTTAAAATGGTGGTTAAGTCTCCACAAACCTTCCCAGTGCTATTATGTCATCTTTTGGCATCTTGGTTATATCTTTGAGTTAACTTCCTTTTCCATGTTTCCATGTTTTCCCAAGCACTCTACTATGATCTTTCTGTCTCACAAAGTAAATTATTTTTTGATATTTCTGCTTGTGTAACTGACAAAATATTTGATTCTACTTTACGAGATGAAAAACCCAATACAGATCTTCACAAGAAATCCCCCATTCTTGGTCATTTTCTCAGAGACAAAAGCCTTACTCTCCCCCAGAGTTCTCTTATGTGACTAAGCAGATCTCAATGTCCGTGATCTTTCTACCTGTACTCGGTTAAAGGTCTCGCTGAGAAAGTTCAGTGTTGCCAGAAATATTTTCTGTTTGTTTTTAGTCAGGGCCTGATCCACTTTCCTTAATTCAATCATGAAAGGAGGCTTTAAATCATGAAGCTTTTCTTTGTCCCTCGGAGGTAACCATGGACGGCTTCGCCTATAAAGACTCTCTGGAGGATCCTAGAGTAATCATAAGATGGCTAATGCTGATTTTCTCCCTGCTTCTGTGGAAGAAGAAATCCTAACTTCAGTAGAAGCCCACTGACCAGCAGACACAGCTCGGCTGATCTTTTCTGACTTTTCACTCTTCTCCACCCATTTCATCCCCACTTACCCGGCCTCATTTTCTTCTCTGCAGAGCTATCTCTTCTGCACAGAGGAACTCAGCCTCTTCACTCATTGAGTCCTAACTCACCCGCTTCAGGCAGGGTTTGATTGTGTTATCTTTCATGCTTAGCTCAGGGCTGTTCTCTCAGTTTTTAAATGCGGTTCACAGCAGAACTGGGCTGTTGCTTCGAGAGATTCCATTGTGGAGGTTAAGAGCAGAACAAGCTCATACTAGAGATTTGGCCCAGCTTCTTCACTGACCACACCGGTGCATGAGTTCCTGGACCTAGATTCCCCATGATGTGGGATCTGGCTCCCCTCACCCTGTGGGGCTCAATCGAAGACAGGAGGAGAAAGAGAAGATCCGAGGACATTACTGTGAGGTAGTGTACCAGTCCTTCGGTCACGCTCCATTAGAAGTGAGGTAAGCATCTGCACTCTGATGAGGAAAGGAGCCTGATACTTGGAGGAGATGTCAGGTGCTGAGGCTGTTGGCATGGACTGATCGCCACCCTAACCTCCACCTAAGAAATGCTCTTCTTATACTTCACGTCTGGATAAAAGATTTTGAGTGATTTTAATGCAGTTCGGTAAATATTTTCACAACTAACTAATTGAAGCTATGCGGTTTAAATGAGCATCAGACCTCATTGTATATCATACATTACTAATACTCATTAGTAATTAATATATCTCTCTATATTAATTATTACCATTATCATAATTAATGAATAAACACTCACTGACTTTCTAAATAAAATAAATTTTCTCAAAATAGTTGATGAGTGATTGAGTTCGGCTGTTTAATACAATTTTCTGCAAGTTAATGGCATAGGAAGTATCAAATGCCCTATTGGAACATATAATGCAGTCTATAAAATAAGACAAATAAATATCTATAGCTTTATCCTGAATTGGTGGAACAGAAGCCAAATAAAACTGCTTACTAATACCAGGAGACTTCATATCGTATACTTTGAGAGGAATATATTCAAGAATAACATACATAATATATAAAGAAATTACATATATTAAGAATGTTGATTTTGTTTCCTTACGGGGGGTGGTAGGGTGGGTGGGGCTATGGGAAAAAATGAGAATTAAGTTGTGTCTTATACTGGTACAAATCCCCATTATGGAGTGCAATCATGATGTCTATATTTAATGTACCAATAAAGATAATTTAAAAAAAAAAAAAAAAAAAAAAAAAAAAAAAAAAAGAATGTTGATTTTCACAAATGGCTGATTTTAAGAACTTACTAGTTTAGAAATATACCAGTAATTCAGAAATGATCTAAACCCTCATTTGATCTCAAAGAATAACTACCATTCTGGCTCCTTAAGCCAAAGACTCACTTTAATTACACTGAATTTTACGTACATCTCTTGACTCTTTGTATTTGAGATGTTTTATTCTACTTTCTTTTGTCATTCACTTATATTTAGGATTTATGGATCATTTATAATGCTTCATCATACATCACTGTATTTTTAGTACCTAATGTATATGGTAGATATGAAAATGTCAAATCATAGAATATATCTATTGTATCTTAACATGCATTGATAAGGAGTACAGAATAATGTTTATATTTTCCCCTAGTAGTATGTAATTGTTACAATTTTTGTGAAAATGTCCTCTGAAGTTTTGTGCACTCAAAGAGCTCTCTCAGAGGTGACCAAATCCAGAGTGAATGATGCTGGGATTAAAGCCGCGTGCAGACTAAATCAGGGATTACTAAAGCAGTCCACTGACTCAGTGCTTTCAATCTGCATACGACAAAAATAGCCTTCTTCACTTTTGCTACCATGTGGGCACCATGAACTGTTTCTCCCCTCAGCTGTGCCCTCTGCCCTGTGCCACTCTGCCTCGGAACCCAAAGATGAGGGACTTAAACTGTGAGCCAAATACACCTTACTTTGAATGTTAAATATATCATCTCAGCAAGGACAGAAAAGTAACAAAGACAATAACTATTTTATGTTCTTTCTAACCATGAAAAAAGATAATGATACACTTGTTTTTATTCTGTTGCTTGTCTTTCATTAACAGTGTATTAATAAATCATTGGAGTTTTAATTTAGATGACACCTACGTCAAATCTTTTTATAGTAAAATGTCAAAAATATGTACAAATCCTTTAGTTAGCCAAATATTCTTAGAAATAAGAACTAATAAATATTATAATTAGCATGAGAATATTGGATGAAGCTTAACTTAGTTTAAAATATATGTATACAATTTATGACTACCTAATAAGTTCACTTTATTTTTATGGAAATTAAATGTACATACATAATCTTGTGTGTAAACCACCCATAAGTAAATTGGCAAGATTTTCAAATTTCCTCTTTCTTAATTTTAGAATGAATATTTACATATACCCAAAGAAGAATAGATAGAGAGAGACAGGCAGACAGATAGAGAGAATAGATATATAGATAGACAGGCAGACAGACAGACAGACCGAGGTAAGATACTTCCTAAGACAAAAACTTTGGAATACAGATCAATGGTATGTCACTCACCTAGTATGTATATAAAGCCTTTCACTCAACCACAGCACCTTGTTCCAAGAAGAAAAGGAATTTTTTGGAGTATAAGCAAAACTAATGATTCAAGGGCGAGAGATTACATGTGCTTATTTATTGAGCTCTTATAGTGCTATTAGGAAATCTTTCCTTCAGTTACTAAGTAAATGCCATCTTGAGGACAAGGTTTACATGTGTTTGTGTACTACATACTTTTAAGCATTTGCGACATATTTTAGATTAAAACAGATGCAGAAAAGGTGGATATATCATGAAATCAGGCACGTAAAGCAATTATTTGAATCCTACATCTTGTTCATATTTCAACTGTATTTGTGTATGTAAAATAAAGGTGCCAGATTTAAAGATATTGCACTAAAACATTCTAGTAACATATAAGATGTACAAGCTATACATATTGGAAGAACAAATCTACTTAATTTTTTTTCCTTTTCCCCACAAATTATAACTCCAATAATCTCTCTTGGAGAGGCAGATGCAGTTAGAGAACTAATTTTCATGGAAAAGACTCAATTTTACTGTTTTTCTGAAGATCTTATGACACTTTACCTACAGAACTACCTGACAGTGAGGGGATAGATCTTATAGAACATACAGACTTGAGCTCAGAGATTTTTTTCTTTTACAGTTTTGTGCTGCTTGTAGTTTCTGTAAAGTGCTGTTCAGTAATCGGATGCAGAAAGGGCAAGGCTGGCTTTGAGCTATTTGTTCTTTAAATTGACGTTAGGAAACCTAGTACTGCCTAGTAAGTAAATCTTTTCTATATATGTTAATGAAACAAATTATCTAGGATCGTACTGAAAGAAAGCTGCAGAGTAAGATTTCAAATCTGATTGTTTGACTGAGGAATCCAGACACTGTACTGGACAGAAGCCTGGACTGAACTGTTCATAAGCTTGACTCTGGCCTCCCCGAGGGGAAGATACATTACCAGTCCCAGCTTGACAGTTAACAGTGTATTTTTATACACAATCAATAAATTCTTGAGTCAATATTAATAGTCTTCACATTCAGTTATCATATATATTTGTTCAGGCTTATTTACAACCAGAAAGAAGATCCAGGCTCAATTTTTTTTTGGGGGGGGAGCAAAAAAATGTCTCAGAGTTTGTATGAAACATCTTAAAAGAGACAGAAATTTAGTTTGATTATCTGAGTTTATTCTACATATGAGGGGTGATTGTCACAAACAAAAGATCCTTTCTTTGGGGAAATAGGTTTAGTACAGATAAAGTAGACCTTGACAAGGCAAGTCCATGCCCCATCCTTATAACCCGTGAATATAATATTATTTTATAAATGGTACTTTCAGACAGCTGGTTGAAGATATGGAGATGAGAACTGTGTAGTTTTAAGATCAGCCCTAAGCCCAAAGACAAGGATTCTGAGAAGAAATACAAGATAGATATGTAAAGGAGAGAATTATGAAAAGATAGGCAGAGAGAGTAGCAGAGAAATCCAAGGAAAATGGCAGGGATTTAGCTCAGTGGTTCTGGCACTTGCCTTGCAAGCACAAGGTCCCTGGTTCCATCCCTAGTAATCACATATACACCATTATCAGGTGTAGTAACTCACACTCACCAGCAATCAGTACTACATACCACAGTGCTGGGCATGGTGGCTCACATCTGTAATCCCAGCACTCAGGAGGGAGAGGCAAGAGGATTGCTGTGAGTTCAAAGCTCGACTGGGCTACATAGTGAGCTCAGGGCCTGCCTGAACTACAAAACGAAATCCTGTAAAAAAAAAAAAAAAAAAAAAAAAAAATTCCATGAATACCCAGACCCACCAAGCCAGAGAATTAAGGTTTTATTCTCTTCCAGATACTTGAAGAGAGTACTGGCCTGAAATACAATGGTTTTGAACTCAATCTTAATATTAAGGCAAGATGAATTTTCTGTTTTTCCACTATTTATATTAATGTTTTTGCTACCTTTAAAATCTACTATGTACATGAATATCAGATATCCTTGGCCTTTCTGATTAAAATATTAAGTAAGGGCAGTTTAGATCCTATTCCTTTTTAATCTCTCCTTGGGATATGTATGTGAATCATTTCTCAGCACTTTTGGCTATATAAATTGCAGCAATATTTTGCAATACATTTTTTATGAGGAATGTGAAGAAAATCAAGTAAATATTTTAAAATAAAATCATAACAGCATATCTTTGACTATTTTTACTGAAAGCATTCTCAAATCTAATTCATTTTTGTAAGTTGATATTATTTCATTTTTCTATATTTAATTTAAATATATGGCTAAGTATCTTAATATCAGGCCATATAGATTAATATTGAATAAGCTATTTGTCTGTGGATTATTTCCTCACCTTTTCATATTATAAATTTTGTCTAATGTAAGAAAAATTGGACTGCAAACTATATGGAAGCTCTGAACTCTAAATTACACAATGCACTTATCTATCTGTGCTCTTTATATTGCTATTAGGGTAATAGCTCTTTGGATAGGTCGTGACTGCAAATACAATACATGAAAAATTGTTTAGCAGAGATCTAGGCCTGTGACATCATAGTAAATATTAGTTTTCTTGTCATTATCAATGATATTTTATTATCAAGTTTTAATTATCTTTCTATGCATGTGAAAGATGAATATTAGATTTATTATTAAAGATGGAACATCCTATTAAGGCTCATTACAATGATTATGAATTTTCATAGAATATAGTTATCTCCATCTCTAAAATATATTATTCTTTAATCATGTAGTTAATATTTATTCAAAAATAAATTGACAACATTTGTTAATAACTTTTTCATTTTAATCATTTCTGGACATCTCAGTAATTATCTTATGTAGAAGGTTACCTGATCTGACTATAAACAAGGAGGAAAAAATATACATGAGATAAGGTGTCAAAATATTATATTCATTACAGAAATTTTTGCCAAATAACATTATAGTCAATTCTTTTTTTTTTTTTTTTTAAGGTTTTTTGAGACAGGGTCTTGCTTTGTAGCTCAGGCTGGCCCTGAGCTCAGCCTCCAACTCACATTACAGCAATCCTCCTGCCTCTGCCTCCAGAGTGCTGGGATTACAGGCCTGAGCCACCATGCCTGGCACTGTGATATGTGATACTAGTTGCTGCTGGATGTGAGTCTCCACACCCAGTATAGTATGTGGTTACCAGGGATTGAACCCGGGTCCTTGCACTTACAAGACAGGTGCCAGAACCACTGAGCTAAATCCCTGGCCCTATAGTAAAATCTTAATAAATTGTTCAATAGTTAATTTAAAATACAATGCCATTAGTTGAATAAATGTCTCTATATGGATATACCATGTTAAAATATTTCTATGTCATATGAGTGCTCACCAAAGAGTAACCTCAATAGAAATAGATTTTAACTATCATGCACATAGGATGACCTATTCTGTAGATGGAAGTCAATTTCTTTCTTTGCCTACCCTTTCATTTCCGAGCGGTCTCATGAACAGAATGGTAGCAAGGATGGAGATTACGAAAGGCTCAGCAGTATTGACTCTGACTCACCAAGACAGGTCTGGCTACAGCAACTTCTGTGTGCTGGATATTCCCCTACCAGAGAACAACACTGAGTCTGCATACAGCACCATTCTCCAGGGTGAAAATCCTGTGACTTGGTAACAGGTTGATTATACTGAACTGCTTACATCACAGGAAGGACAGTACCTCTCTCCTCATATAATTTTTCTGGTAAAATTAACATGTGTGATCTTCCAGAATTCCTTACCCTCCATTATGGAATTCCACACATCATTGCCTCTGATGCAGGAGTACATTTTTTGACAAAAGAATTATGGCCACTTGCTCATGAAATCACAGGCTTTACCACGTTTCTCATCATCTGGAGGCAGTTATACTTACAGAAAGGTGTAATGGTCATTTGAAGATATAATTAGAGTCAGTTATGTGATAGAGGCTTTCCTGACTTGAGGCAAAGTTTTTCACAAGGCGTTCTAGATTGAATCATCATCTATTCTATGATACTGTGTACCTCAAAGCCAAGATTCACCAGTCCAGGAATCAAGGAGTGGAAGTTGTAATGCTACCTCGCATCATTACCCCTAGTGATCTGTCGTGTCTCTCTTGTCCCGCAAGGAAGAACACAACACACTGCTGGAGGTGCAAGCCTAAAAAATTCCCCTTTATTTCCGCGTTAGCTCCCTTATATACCCTGGTTCGGCACGCCCCCAACACAGCTTCCAAATATGGTCAACGAAACAGCTTGTTTTTTTCTCTGAGGCGGAGACTTACACCCCTTACGCCATCTTAGATTGGCTCGCCTTTCTCTGAGGCGGAGACTTACGCCCCTTACGCCATCTTAGATCGGCTCACCACAGTGATCCATCAGCAAAATCATTTGCTTCCTTTTCCTGCTACTACCTTATGTTCTCCTGGCCTAGTAGTTTTAGTCTATTGGCCACATGATATGGACTTACATGAATGTTGGAATGAGCCCCACGTTTTAAACTGGGGTCCTTTGAATGTGCAGTGTGCAGACAATGGCCACTATAAACTAGACTTGTCAACACTTATATATTTATATGTTTTCTTTTGTTTGCTAAGGATTAGCTGAAACAAGATTATGACTAAGAAACTAGTGATTATGGCCCATATTGACCATATAGAATTTGAGAATTATCTCAATATTTTAAATTGATCAATTTAAAAATCAGGTTGGTAGTTTCCACATAAAAAGTGATAGATCTGCCAGATTTAGGCTTAAATTCTCACTGAATTCTCATTTACCAAAACAAGAGAAGTATCAGTAGAATGTGTATTATGGTCACATCCTCAAGAGACACCGTGTTTTATCAGTTTCTCAATACTTACTCCAATTTTTGATGCATTCCTATATTTGTCAGTATTTAAAAAATATACATTATCACAATGGAATCATTGTTTCCCCACTGAAATTAAAAGAAAATTGTCTTAATATTGCATTTTTATAAAAATTTGATGTAATTGACTAATGGGATTTTTTTTTTTTTAAGGAAAGGAACATATAGTTTGTCAAGAAAAGTGTATTGTTGCATATTTTCACCTGAACATTCAGTGCTTCCACAAGGAATGCTTTGCCGGAACACAGAAGATTATGTCCATGAACAAAATATGAAAAAAATGAGAAAGGAGCTAAAACTGAAACAATTAGCTGTTTCCCAGAAAAAATAATGCATGCTCTTAGAAAGAAAAATGAAATATTAGCTTAACATAATTTAATCATTAAAATATTTTCAGATTTTAATTTTATAGAAAATATATTTTGTGCATTGTGACATGTGTGCATTTATAAGATACATGCATAATACAAGGCACTTGACATATGAATATATCCAAAAATATGACCAGGCACTAACAATGTGATTTTTCTTAGAAAAAAGTTTTTAAAAAATGAACATGTTCACATTTTCTATTAGTTGTGAGAACACAGCTATAAATATCACTACACAATTAGGTAAAAGCATTAACATCATCCATTAGCTATGGTAGCTGTGTCAAGCATAGTATTAGGGAATGAGGTATATTTTATGTCCAAAAAATTCTTAAATGTGGGTTGCAGTGTTGCCAGATTTTACTATTTGGTAGTTTCTATGTGAACAATTTAAAGGAACACAGTATTCCACAAAAATAAAGAAAAGCTTTAAGAAAAAAGCCGACAGAAACTAAAGATTTGTTGTTGTTTCATTTGTTGATGTCAGAACTTTGAGGTACTGCCTCATGGTGACAAAGAAGAAAACTGCAGAGGAAGTGACATATAAGCACATTTATTTAAACCATATAAAGAAGAAGAAATAGAGTTCTTGTTGGCAAAGAAGGAGTCTTGAGCAGTCCAGACCAAGGAAGAGTCTTTGTCAAGGGACCTTAAGCAGATCAGAAGAGGACTTGAGCCTCTGTGTAAGCAATGTGATCTCTTCCCTCCCAGGAGACTATGCATTTTTCAGGGTCCAATCCACATGGTTATCACATGATGTCTATACGAGGCCCACATGCCCTTCAGTCAGTAGCCAGTCTGATCATATATTGGTCATGCTCTGGGGGCGCATCATGGCAGCCAAGGG
Source organism: Petromus typicus (assembly GCA_004026965.1). NCBI lineage: Eukaryota > Metazoa > Chordata > Mammalia > Rodentia > Petromuridae > Petromus > Petromus typicus. The sequence continues at coordinate 12,238 of PVIR01032389.1, forward strand.
TGACTAACAGATATTTTTGTAAAATTCCTGGAAACTGCTAACTCAGTTGACTCCATTTTATCCCTCTTGGCTTTCACTGGAGACAGTAGTCCTTAATGCCTAATAGAATCTTAACTCATGTCTCCTGTGGCCTTTTTGACTTACTTTGAAATTGTCACTATTTCTTTTCCTCTTTCTCTCTTTTACAAGATAGATATAGGCCTTATGGTTGGTCATGACTGTATTTTGGAGGTAGACAACATTTATTTATTTACAGCTAGAAAAAGAAATTGCCTCAGGGCACAATCACACGTTGATACTCATCCCGACCTGACTTTGATTACATTCTAGATTTTGAAATTCTGAATGGTCTTGGCAACACTTAAATTTTGAAGCTATTATAATGCAGTGCACTTACATTATATTATTAAAATATATATATATATATGTATATATTTTGAAAAACATATTTTCTAGTTTCCTCCCTAGTGCATACTCTTTAGAGATATAATTAATCTAAGGAGTTTGAATTAAAATATCTACTTATCAGACAGGATTTGAATTTTTTAAGTGAAATTGTGTTCATTGTCTGCTTATATATTTATATGTCCTTATATATACCCTCAAAGAGGAAACATAAAATTGGTGACACAAAGTCCAAAATATAATAGTTATCTAAAAAAAAAAAAAAATTGATCTCATCTTTTAGCATGAAAGACTTCACACTAGGTGCATGCACACAAAAATAAAGACAGAAAGAGTAGAAAAAGAAATGAATTTGTTCATAAATATTTTCTGCTTTTACAAAAGAATGGAACATATGCTAAATGTCTATTCTGTCATTTGCCCTTTATTGTGTGGAAAGTAAACATGGGATGTTGATTATTTCCAGTGAAGGTAACACCAAATAAAGATTTAATGTTGAAGGTTGTTTTAGAGTTTATTCTTTCCAATATACAGATTTGTATTTGACTTATTTGTACAATATATATGAAATTTAAATTTATAAATGAATATTCATTTTCATGTATTTAAGTTTAGTTCTATTATCAATATTTTGACTATTTTTACAGTTTTTGGGTCTAATTTATTTCTCTCAACATACTTCTTAAATTTATCTATTTTCCTAAAAATGACAGTACATATTGTAGTTACATTTTTCTATGCACCAGAATGTAATTTTATATTTCATTTCAGCTTGTAGTCTGTGACTATAGGTGTATGTACAAGTTAACCTACTTGCTATTTAAAAATTTAAATTTCATGAAGAAGTATCTGATATTTTTTTTTCTTTTAAGCCTCAATATATCATCTTCAGCATTATTTATTTTGTGCTACTGTGTTCACTACCTCCCAAGTATCATTCCCTCTCTTGGGCAACATAGATTATCAAGAAAAACCCAAGATTATGTGTTATTTCTTTCCAATATTAACTATGTGAATTTAATCTAAGAAAATAGAATTGATAATCACCACTGAACTCTCTACTTTTCAAACCATGTCATATTCTGGTACAAACTCTTAATGCTGAACATGGTTATGATGTGTATTCATAATGTATCAGGGATAATTTTTAAAAAAAGACTGCTATGGTATTGTCAAATTGAGTTTATTATGAGGTTTAATCTGTCTCTGGATCTATCAACTGACATATCCAAGATTCCAAGGAAAACATTTTAACAGATTCTATCAAGATTTATAAAATCAAATCTTACTTAGATGAAAGGAGTAAGTTCACAGTCAAATAATATTCTGAAAAAGACAAGATTAAGAAATATATCAAACTGAAGTTTAATTCAGAAATTTTAATGATTTTTAAGTGAAGTTTTATTTGGCAATTTATTTCCCAAAATATATCATAGAATTCATTTTGGTAATTCATCTTTGCTGATTTATTTGTGGAAAACTACAAAGAATTGTAGAAAAATAACAACTACTGAGGCATTTCTATTCATTCTAAGTCATTTTTACCATTTCTAACACAGCATTGTCGATGAGTTTTTACCAACGTATTACTCAGCCACCATCAGTGCGCAAGAGCTAGCTCCTATGTATAAGTCAATGCTTCTTGTCGAATGAAAACTATGTCATATATTCTCTGTCCCTGGGTGGTAGTTTTTGGGGGGAAGTCTTATTTTTTTTTTGTACAAAATACATGGTAAAAAGAAAAAGAAAACATATTGTACATGGTCATTGTTATATGTCTTTATATTAAAGTTCAGGGCTCACACAAGGTGCTAATTCAAGTATCAGAATAACAGAGGAAATTTGCATCTCTTTCAGATCTAGTTTATGCTGTAACATTCAGTATTTTGCTGTTAAATGCAAGTATCAATTTAAAATTTGAACATGCTAATACTGGTTCCATAAGGCAAATTTAATAATTTAGTAATTTCAGATAAATATATTTCAGCTTCCTTTCTCAGACATACTCACAATTTTTTTTTTCTTCAGGCAAGTGTTTGGTAGTCTTGTGAACCTCTCTCCCAGGCTCATCTGTATATTTATTTTCTTTCTTTTAAAGGACTTGATATCCAAACCTAGTACATTCCTCATGGAAAGCAATCATTCTATCAGTGAAATATAATCTCAGCCCTGAATTCTCTACTTCTTTGTTGAAACACAGTTTTAGCAAACAATGCTGTCATGTCAGCCTTATAATAATCCTTGTTTCTAGTACTTGATTAACCTTAATATATAACTGGGCTCCTTACCCTCCTCCATTCAACAGGTGAGATTACCCTGGCCAGTCTTCATTTAGAAATAGTCAAACTCTCATCCTCACATATTTTCCCTTCCTAATTTTCTGCCTACTTTACACCCTACTCTATTCTGATTTGAACATGTGTTCATTTTACAATGGTGTAACATTAAGAATTCTCATTTTTGCCATTATTCATGGTAAGTTTTGTCCAAATGGAACTAAAGCAAAACCTCTGATACTGTTTTATGCAATTACATTTTATTCATAACAAATTTGTGTATAGAACTTTCACATCCGTTCATAGCTGGCATCTGTGAAATAGCCAGGCATGTTATACAAAGGTTTGCTCTTGTGCTGTTATTCTGTGCAGTCTTATGATCCATCCTAAACAAATCATTAATCAACTATTCTGTTATGATTTTATCAATTTCCTGATTTATTAACCTAAATGAAAACATAGCAAATTAGAAAGTATACATAGTGGGCCGGGGAGTTAGCTCAGTGGTTGCAGCAGCTGTCTTGCAAGCACAAGGGCCCAGGTAACCGCATACAATTCCCCGGTAACCACATACAATACTGGGAGTGGAGACTCACTCCAGCAGTAATCAGTACCAGTGGGTGTGGTGGCTCATGCCTGTAATACCAGCACTCGGGAGGCAGAGGCAGGAGGATTGCTGTGACTTGAGTTTGAGGCTGAGCTCAGGGCTAGCCTGAACCACAAAAGTGAGACCCTGTGTCAAATAAATAAATAAATAAATAAATAAAAGTCTACATAGTGCAGAAAATTTATCATCACTTCAAATAAATACTTGTTCCTCATTCACAATAAAACATGTATCAGTAATATATGTATAAATAATGAACACATTCCATTCTATGACATTCACTAAACTAGAACATTCCTGTATGTGCATTACCATATATTATCTAATGCTCAGTGCTAGGCTTTTGGGAGAAGGAAAAAAACCCCAAATTGAGGTCAGAACAGTATGGGTGAAAAACAGAGATCATAGAAAAGTTTAAGAAGAGTAGGCATCACTTATTTATAGATTTAGATATGGGAAATGTTTGTGCCTTTAAATGTCCTCATTGAAGTTATTGTGCATATAACAAAAATATGAGGACTGGAAATGCTTATGTTAAGCAATTTTGAAGACAGAGTATATATTAGGTACTTTTCTAGGAGTGTTAACTGAAATATTTACAAAACACTGAGCTAGGAAACAATAAATATTAGGAATTAGATTGAAACAGCGGTGCGAAAAATTAGTTTAAAGGTCAAATCACAAAGACATTTGCAATCATTTATATGATTATCGTTAAATATTTATTTTGTTTTCAATGAATATTACTTCATTCCACCTAAATGCTAGTGTAATGAAAACACAGTTAAAAACACACCATTAAGTGAAATCTCACAGGAAATTATATTATTCATTTAAAAATATTCAATTAGTGAACATTTAGTAGGATTGTATTTGATAATGTGTTTTGATTAAATTATAATTCATACTATGTCGTGAAATGAGAACCTGTTGGGAACTGTGGAAAACTTAGTCTTATTTATGACTTAACTCCTCTACTTACTCAGATTTATGGATATCTGCTCTGCCCTGCAGAATCAACTACAAAGATTATTGGTGGACCCCATCCTGCAGAATCTTCTACAAGGATTATTGTAGTAGGATTGTTGGCAGATATCTGTCCTGCTCTACGAGATCTTCAACTATAGGAATTATTGCAGATATCTTCCCAACCTTATGTATGCTAGGGTTTGGGGTGTGAAGGCTTGGTACTGAATAAATGTGCAGTGAGCTCGAGGTTTTGGGCCATCTTCTGTTGCTCTTGCTCAGAGTAGCAAGAATTGAGCTGGGGCTCAATCTTTTTCTCAAGGTTCCAATTATGTTGTTTGTTGGTTGTTAATCCCTTTGTGGTGGAACTCATGGGGGGCTGGAGTTTGCTTTGAGGGTTCGGGCTGTGTCCTCTTTTCCTGTTTCCTAGAAGAATCAAATTTAACAACTATTGAATTATTTCTCTTTTTAAGAGAAGATTTCAAACAAAATCGGATTCTACCATTCATTGTCAAAATCTATTGTGATGACTTTAAGAAATACAGATGTCTATCTAAAACACTTGAGCTTAATGGAGATGATAGAGGAGAATGAAAGCTTCTTTCTTCACTAGTTCTGATAATCATCACAGGAGAAACTAATGAACTCTGACTAACTCTGAAAATATTTATACAAGTGATGAATAGAGAATTGTTCACTAACCAGAGATAAATAAAATAAGAAAGTATAAATGGAGAAATTTCATGATAGAGCAAAATAGAAATGAGTAAAAGGAGTCATATAAAAAAAGATGCAGATACAAATTGTCATCAGGAAGTAGTAGGGTTTGACAGTAATAAATGTTCTGTTGAGTAATGTGGAACCCTAGAAATAGAATTGTATGTTCTCAAGGTACAGTGATTTGGGTATAAATAACTCCAATTTATCCAAAATATAAGAAAGGTAATGTGAAACAGGAACAAAGTATTCATATGAAAAAGGGGAAAGCAAGAGGGGGAAGAAAACATTTCATCTTTAAAAAGAAAGAAACAAAGCTTATAGGGGCTGGGAATTGTAAGGAGGGCAGGAGAATGGAAAAAAAGAGAGAATCAAGATGTGTCATACACAGCTACAAATTCTGAATGTTGAATGTGATCAAAATGTATGTATAAAACATACCGATAAAATCAGTTAAATACAAAATTATAGAGTAATGAACTGGAGTGAGGTAAGATAGTATTTTTATATGTTGTGAGAAATAGATTTGTCTTTAATTTTGGGGTGTAACACCAGAAATAGACAAAAAAGTTAAAAGTATAGTGATAAACTGGATTACATAAAAATTTAGAAGATCTGATTATTGAGTAGTAATGCACAAGGTGAACAGATAATTTTTGTCATGAAGGAAAATGTATAAATCCTAAATTTAATAATTTATTCATATTTTAAATAACTAAACAAATTATACAAATCAGTAGTAAAAGATAACCAGAAAATTAGCTGAACAGAATAGATTTTTTTTTAAATACACAGATAGCCAACAGCACATGAAAAAGTGCTTCAGTCATTAATATTTAGGGATAGATATATGACACCATTAGATATTATTTCATATCAGTTATGATAGTTACTTTCATAATAAAAGATATTATGAGTGTTCTGGATAGTACGAAGAAATAGAAGTGCATTGTTGCTGGCATGTAGGATTCTTTCATGGAAGAGAGTATCCTTCCACACTACACAATAAACAAAATTGCCTGATAGTCTGCATCTAAATATATACACAGAAGATTAAAAAATAGGGATTTGAAGACATATTTTGTATACTCCTGTTTATAGAAGTATTCTCCACACTAACTAACTATGGAAGCAATTCTATTAACAGAAAAATAATTTATATCATATGCATACAAATAGGTATTTTTCAGCTTGAAAAGAAAGGAGAGTGTGGAACATACTACAACACGAACTCTGAGGAAATTATTTTGAAGAAATCAAAGTATTTTAAGAAAATAATGCTATATGATTCAAGTTTTATGAAGTACATAGAGTAATCAAATGCATAAATAAATAAGAATAGTGGATATCAGGTGTGAGGTATAGGGGAAATGAAAGTAGTTACTTTATGTGTACGAGTCTTAGTTGTATGAAATAAAATGAGTTCTGGAAAGTACAGGACAGTGTGGATGTACACGATGATCATTAATATAAACATTAAAATCGTTCTATGGGAAAATTTGTTATATGTACTAAGTGCAGCAAGTTTTTTAAAAAAGTATTGGAAAAATATATTGTAAATGTTACAGCAGGAGAAAAATTTTCACATATCAAA
>PVIR01032390.1:0-18628 GCA_004026965.1 Petromus typicus
GCCCGGGTTCGATTCCCCGGTAACCACATAACAATACTGGGTGTGGAGACCCACACCCAGCAGCAACCAGTACCACATACCACAGTGCCGGGCGTGGTGGCTCATGCCTGTAATCCCAGCACTCAGGAGGCAGAGGCAGGAGGATTGTGATGTGAGTTTGAGGCTGAGCTCAGGGCCAGCCTGAACCACAAAGCGAGACTCTGTCTCAAAAAACCTAAAAAAAAAAAAAAAAAAAAGGAAACAAAGCTTATGTATATAGAGGGCAGGGACAAAAGAATCAGAAAAAATGTAGTGGGGACAAAAGAATCAGAAAAAATGAGAATTAAGTTGTGTCATACTGGTACAAATTTTTAATATCAATTGTGATCATGATGTATATATAAAATGTACCAATAAATTAATTTTTAAAATAGTATGGAAAGATCTTATATACTTATACTCAATTTTCTCCAATAACATCATCTAAGAAAATTACACTATAATATTAAAATAGAACATGGACACAAATACAATGTACTCTTCTTGCTGCATTTACCTAGTTTTACCTGTAAATATTTAAGTATAAGTATTTAGTCTTATGCATTTTCATCATGAGAAGTTTCAGGTATCCACCATCTGTCTTGGGATACAAAATAATGACATTATCACAAGGACCCTCCACATTTGCATTTTACAGCCACACTCACCTTCCTGTCACTCTCCTACCCATCAATATATTCTTCATCTCTAAAGTGTGTCATTGCTAGAATTATATAAATGAGGTCATATGGTATATATCCTCTGAGGCTTGGCTTTATTCAATGAACATGATCCCTGGTTACTGGGTAACTGAAGAGTTTGCTTCTTTTTACTGTACAGCAGGATTCTATTGTATGCATATATTACAATTATTTAATAATTGCCCAGGGAAGGTCTTACAGGTTGTTTCTAGTTTTAGTCTTCTTCAGATGAGGCTGCTATGAAAAACAGTGTGCAGGTTTATTGTGTAAGCATAGATCTTTATCGTTGCCCAGGTGTACAATTACTCAGTTGCAAGGGAATTGAACGGTTTCAAATGAAAAAGGCAAACTGTTTTTCAGAGTAGTTGTTCGCTTGACATTCCCTCTAGCAACAAATCAATCACTCAAGTTTTCTGCATTCTCACCAGTACTTAGAAATACTATTATTTTGTAATTTATTTATTCCAACAGATGTGTAAAGTGAAATCATATTGCTCTGCTAATATGCACTTACCAAATGGCTAATGATGTTGAACATCTGTATATCTTATTTTCCATCTGCACATCTTCTTCACTGAGATGGCTGTTTATGTCTTATCTATATACTAACTGGATTGTTTTACTGTTGAGTTTTAAGAATCCATTATATATCATAGTTCTTTGATAGATACGTGGTTTGCAACAACTTCTACCCATCGGTAGCTTGTCTTTTCATCCTCTTAACAAAGTAATTTACAAGTTTTGAATTTTGTCTAGGTCAAATTATTAATCTTTACTTTTATGAACTGTGCTTCCAATGTACAACCTATGAAATTTTTGCTTAGTACTAGGTTCTAAAGCTTTTGGTTTTTTTTCTAAAAGTTTTATATTTCACCTTTAAATCTAGATTATGTACTTATGTGTATCTCTATATTCGTGCTTATACACGTACAAGTATATACATATAATATTCAAATGACTCCAAAGCTACTATAAAACCAACCGGTAATTTTTGTTTTATGTCCTTCCAGTTCTATCTGAATTATAAGTTTACATTTATAAACAGATGTCTTAAAAGGTTATATATACACACATAAACGTAAACCTTTGAAACACAAAATTAAGAGTATAGCACATGGACTTTTCCTTATCACCATGAACATTCTCTCCAGTAACTTTCTGTGGCTGTGGTGCCATCATCAAGCTACACAGAACTCATCATGCAGCCAGGGCCATCTGGCTCACAAACTCCACTATGGAAGGGGAGTTGACCAAGTTAAGGCCTTCACAGTTTCCAGACTGTGCTGATTTTTATCAGTGTCCTCTCACTGCTGGGCCTTCTCTAAAGAGGAAGCTTGCCACACCCTGTTCCCTGCCTCCTACTCTTTCCTGTCTTCCTTTGACATTTGGTTCTTTCTGTTTTGAGAAGGAAAGAAATCAGATTTCCTTTGGTAAAGACCAGAGGAAAAATGAGTCAGTTAAGACAGCTATAGGAGCCCAGAACAAGGTTTATTTCTCTCTCCCTTCTTGGAGCACTGGGTTTAGTGTAAAGGTGTATCACGGGGCACAGGTTTCTCCCTCATAGCTTTCAGCCTCCTTGGGTGGACATGCTGTCTTTCTTGCTTGACCTAAACCAGCTCTCCTGAATGGCTACAGTTTGTTTTTTCCTGTCGTGGTTCCTTTGTGCTCCTGATGCTGCTGGAATCTGAAGAGAGGACACTGAGCTCCAGAGGCATTGTAGACTGGTCTAGGTAAATGCTGGCACCGCTCATTTTTTAATCCATGAAAATGGGGAGTAAATAACGTGGTGAAACCACTGTGACATGTAAATAACAGGAAAAAGCACTCAGTGGTACTTGAGAGGTCCTCTAGAGCTGGCAATCTTTAGTCTGTTTTTCAGAGGATTTCTTCTAGGGTCAAAGCACTTGAGATCCCAGTAGCAGAGATGACTGAGGGACTAAAGGAGGGAAAATCCTTTGGAATGAGGCACTTCGTGTGCAAGAATGTGCTGCAATTACTAAAGCTGTGATGTTAAAATCCACCATGAGGAGGCGCTCATGCCACAGGCCAATGTTTCTCTCTTTTTTTTTTAATCTTTATTGGTACATTAAATATACACATCATGATTGCACTCCATAATGAGGATTTGTACCAGTATAAGACACAACTTAATTCTCATTTTTTCCCATAGCCCTACCCACCCTACCGCCTCCCCCCATATCCATAAAATTTGTTTCCTTACTTTTTTGTTACAATCTCAACATTTTCCCCCTTCTTCCTATTTTACACTGAGAATTTTCTATTTCACAATATATAACATACAATTCTAGGACTCGTTTACATCTTTATTTTCTCATACCAGAGAAAGGATGCGATATGTACCTGTCTGTGCCCTATTTATTTCACTTATGAGGATATCCTCAAGGTATGTCCATTTAAGTATAAATGCTTCAAACTTATCATTTTTTATGGCAGAGTAATACTCCATTCTGTAGAAGAACCACAGCTTTTTTATCCAGTCTCCAGTTGATGGGCACTTGGGTTGTTTTCAAGATGTAGCAATCAAATTGGGCTGCTATAAACATGGGTGCACATATGTCACTGGGATATGAGTCTTTTAATTCTTGTGTGTATATACCTAGCAGGGCAATGACTGGGTCAAATGGGACCTCCAATCCTAGCTTTTTGAGGAATCTCCAAACTGATCTCCACAAGGGTTGTACGAGTCTACAGTCCCAACAGTGGAGAAGGGTTCCTTCTTCTCCACAGCCTCGCCAACATTTGCCACAGGCCAATGTTTCTAAATCAGACACATATCACTCAGTTTCCATGTTTCTTCGCGCTTTTTTCTCTTTTTCTTTTATCACTTGAATCCTGTCTTTGTCACTTTCTCATTGCTTGGACATTCATAAATTAAAGTGGAAAACATTTATTTGGGCTCACAATTTTTAGAGGTTTCAGTCCACGGTCACCTGACCCCAAGGGAGGAAAGACCTGGTGGAAGAGGAGCTACTCTTCCAGCCCACACCCCCAGTGACTCCTTGCTCAGCAAGGGCTCCCTCCTAACAGCACACTCAGCTCCTGAACGCCCAAGTAGGCCAATCCACTGAGAAGTGCAGTGTCACCATGCGCCAATCATTTTCCAAAGGCGCAAGCGGGTTGAACTTTGCATGGACAGACTCTAAGGCAAAAGACACCCCTTTTTATCATGCTGACTTAGTGGTCACATAAAATATTTCATCTGTTTCTCCTGAGGGTTCTGGGAGGCCAGTCTCTGGGATAGAGGGAAGTGTTGGAAGCCTGAAACAACCACAATAAGGAGAGGCTATGCTTTGGTTCAGCTTTGGAATTGAGGGTCTTGGATACTTTCTATTTCTTTATAATAGTTACTTAATTTGATTGATATCAAGTAGGTAGAATTGAAACCAAAAGCATTATTGCCAATTGCTAAATAAAATTAAATTCTAATATTTATGTGTGGGCCTATTTTATTTAAAGGTATTATTAAAATTTTTAAAATAATAATAATAATGCAAAAAACACTGTTGGTGAGCACATGAAGAAGTAAACTGTTAGACCCTGAAGGGGCAAGGTAGTGAAAATCATCAGGAATGTTTTGAGAGCATTGAGTGGTTGTGGTACATGTGATTCTGCCTTGAGGAAACAGTTGTACATGTCCATACAGAGACACATGCTCTTCACAGGCTTGTTCACAACAGCTCACACTAGAAATCTGCTCAGGTTCCCACAAACAATGGACTGGAACTGGTCAGTGAAGCTCTTGCAACAGTGAAAGTGAATGAGTTAGAGAGAATACAGAATTTTGATATCTTTATAAATATTTTAAAATCCATAGTGTAATACTGTGTGTATTCACAAATGTACATTACTTCCATGATAAAAGTGATACAATGTGACAGGATGTATATTTATCAATATCTGAGTCATGGGTGGCTTTGTGAGAGAGTGAGCTGAGTAGAATGGGAAGGAAAAAAAATAAAGATTCAAATTTATTCATTTTAAGTGCTGAGTATATCAATTATTAGAAAACTTCAGAATCAGTTTTAAAGTTTTGTATATTGATACAGGTATGCTATATATAAATTAAGTAATAATTCTTCCCATATAAAAAGTGTTTTAGAGTTTACAAGATCTTCCACCTGTACTGTATCCTGCAAATAATTCCAAAGTAGGAAGGAAACACTACCAGCATTGGAAGAAACTAAAGTTTATGAGGCTAGTGACTTGCCCAAGATCACATGACCCAGACTCCAGATTTGGTGCTTCTTCTATCACCCAACACCTTTCCAGATATCATTACTTCTAACAAGCATTTCAGAACCTTGTATTTCATGGTCCTGATAGCATTTTGTCAGTGATGGGTAACATTTTTCATTTCTCAGATTGGGAAACTGACATGGATACAGCTATTTTTTATAGGTAAAATACCTAAAACTACACAGCTAAACTGTGCTAAATCCTATACTACCACCCATTAACTTTTGATTCATTTGTGATTTTTTTACTGTTGTTAACTTTCTAGTATTTTAAAACTCAGATTCAGATTTATAATATTTTATAATTCAATTCTTATAAATACCTTAACATGGTATAATTTATTCATTGAAAGATTATTTGCAACACTAAAAAGTAGAACTCTAAATGATTAACAACAGGACAAGGAACAGGTCACTTGTTAGATAAAGCTACTAGTGCTTTATTCATTAAAGCTACAGCAATGGGTAAGAATACTTATAATCAAAGCCAACATTTAGCCAGAGGGCATACACTTTGGTGGATGACGATTTGTGTTCAGTGTCCATTTTGACTAGCTACTATTCATGCCTCTTGTATCACTATATACGCTGTAAAAGATAAATATATTTAATATTATCCTAATAATAATGCTACATCAAATAGGAAAAAACTTAAGTCAAAGTGTACTATGATTACACTCACAGAGATAAGTATATGCCTATGTGTCTCCTAGAACATCTATGTGCATGCACATGTATGTCTACACATATCTCTATATATTTAGACATATCTCTATAATTATAATCATGTTATATAATTTAATTTATGCTTTTACATATAAAATATGAGAAGCATATGTTTATATACAAATAGTGGATACAAAATTTTTGGTGTTTCCTCCTCTACATTTCAAATTTTCCACAATCTTATGTGATTTCAACATTTGGAGGCTGTTTACTGGAATATCTTATCTTTCCTGAGCCAGCCACTTCACGATTCGATCCCACCCTTCACCCCACTCCACTCTGCCAGTGAGAGTGGGGTCTCTGGCAAGGCAGTAAATGTGATGCACTGCTGAAAAAGGACATTCAATAGCTCTGCTTAGTCTTGGGTGATAAGATCAATGCACTGTACTTATTTTATGTGTTTCTATTTTGCTAGGGTACTGAAAAATACAGAGTGCTATGGAAAAACCGAATGCTATCAGCCTCTCTTAATGAAATCTGATCCTCTTATATCCTTCAGTTCACTCATGTCTGTTTTTTTCCTATTGAGGTGCTATAGAAAACCACACATCTTTTCAAGGCTGAAAAAGCATGCTTAGTGCTATCAGAAAGAGTCCGGTTTCATCAAATATAGGTAAACCTTTCAAATCTGTGATGGTATTATATTTTATCTTTATCAACCTTCCTAACAATAAGAATTCATCTATACAATTCAGAGGAATGAAACTGGAACACTAAAATTAAGGTTCAGGTTTCCTGTTATAGACCTATAAATACTTCGGATACGTTTTATTCCACCAGCAGGAGACAGCATCAGTTAAACTTACCATCTGTTCCCCTTACCATGCACTAAGACACTATTTTAATACAATTTACATCTTGTGTTAACAGCCATATTTTCCTTCTGTTTTTGAAATGATTGGTTTCCTAACAAATTGTAGTCTCAGAATATAAGCAAAACAGAAGGTTAAAAAATATAAGGCAGAATCACTGATAAAACTGAATATTGCACTATATAATAGTTAATATGTGAAATTTAGTACAGTTCAAACATATAAAATAATTTCTAGTTGTATAAATCTGTAAAACAGTTACATAGGCTAGGGATACAGTACTGGTTACGAAGACAGGCAATCAAAACTGTTTTCCTACACTGGCTCTAAGCAGTATCTCAATATTTGGGCTTTTGTTTAGTGTCCTAATAGCTATGCAGAAGTCCCATTTGGCATTCTGATTGCAAAAGTATATTAGTTATGAAATTGATTCTCAACACAATGTGCTGTGAGGGGGAAATAGTTAACTGATTTAGGCAGTGGCTGGACTTGCTATGCTTACTAATGCATAAGATGATGGTCTATTAGTTTATATTTCCAGTAGGACTGTGACCTTATGTAATATTATAGGGAAGATATGAAAAGTAACTTAATGTTTCAATTTGTGTTGTTTTCAATATCCAAAAACATCTATAAATTGAAAAGTATGAAAAAAATGAGAGCAGATATTTTAGAATAATACTTTATGACAGAAATCCAGAATTTCAAGCTAACTTTCCCATGAATATTACATATACTCAATAATAAATTTACTTTCTATAAAATCGGTGCATAAAATGTAGTAATATTTTGTTTTCTATAATTTTGGTAGTCAGTAACCAATGAGTAACGTAAAAAATGAAAGTCAGGTTTGAACAACATTACTATTAAGAAACTGAATTAATATCTGAGCATTCTTCTACTCATCATCCCAGAGTCTTCCAAGTAGAAAAACTGTTTTAGGTAAGCCTGACTGAATTGTTTTTCCGTCTACCTCAATACCATTATGACCCTTATAAATATTTTAAATGAGAATTAGGGCACATAGGCTGGTAATGGTGCTCTATCCTTCCTCTCATTTCTGCCAAAAGGAACTATGAGGATTTAAAATGTTAAGAAATGTGGTGTCACCTACCTGGTCCTTTTCAACTGAACTAGAGAAGTTGATAGATATGCTAAATTCATAGGTTTGATTATTATACAGTGTATACATTATCAAAATGTTATGGTTTATTTCTAAAATGTTCCCCCAAAAGTTTCATGCTCAGAGGTAGGACTTGGTTGGGAGGGAGGGTCTCTGGGTGCCTGATTACCAGGATGCATTCTCATCCCCTGCTCTACCCTTCCTTGTTTTCTGCTGTCATGCAGTGAATAGCTTTCCTCCACTGTGCTACTGGTAGTCCAAAGTCCACCTGAATTGAATCCTCTGAAAACTGTGAGCAAAAATAAATCTCTCCTCATTTATATTACAGGTGTCAGTATTTTCTCCAGCAATGAGAAGGTGACTAATGCAGAAAAGTAGAACCAAAAGTAGGATTCAGAATCATTTAGAATTGCTTTGCAGGAGGCATGTGTAAAGATTTGGAGATGCTGACTAGAAAAGTTAGAATGTTAGAATGCTGTAAGCTAACCCTCTTGAGAAATTCTAGTTTGAGCTCAGAGGACTGAAATGATAACAGGAAAGTGGCTGGAGGCCACTCTGAGCCACTAAGGCCAGGCTCAGAGGGTTTCAGGTAGAAATGAGGTTTTACTGTAGTGAAGTTCCTTTATTAGAGGCCATGTGTGTTGTACCCTGGCAGAAAATTTGTCTTTATTTTGCCAATGTCCTGAAACTTCATCAGTAAGTAACATTAAGATAGGTAGATGAAATAATAATATGATAGAGGAAGTTTCAAAGCAGCCTGATGTTTAGACTGTGACATGGATACTCCTGGTTGTGTTTAGCCAGACTTATAGGAGCAGATTTATCAGGAACAAAAAATCTACATGAAAAGTTTACAGCTTTATCAGAAAGGAAGTACCTGCAAATTTCGGACAAAAGAGAACATGTATGCTGAAAAGATTAATATCAATAAGAAGTCAAATACAGTGCATCAAGACAATAGGAAATAGGGCTTGAAGAATCTCAGAAATCAACAAGACTCTATCCTTCACTGGCTCAGGGGTGAAAAATTATGTCCTTCACTGGCTCAATATTTTACTTTTCACCTGCTCTCTCCCTTCACCTGAGAAAAGAGTCCTTGTGACATTTGCTTGAGAATCCACTGAGGAAATTGATTCTCTGGACTTCACTTCATCATGTTTAGCTATACAGACACTCAGAGATTTTTGCAGCATTGATAAAACAGAGCTCACTACTGCTCAAGCTAGTATAGACCTTAACATCATCTACATGATGTTTGTTTTTCAGCCATGTAGAGTATAAGATTTATGGGGCTATGGAGGCATCCACCCAGATTTGAGTGGAAAGCCTCAAAGGCCAAGCAGGGTACACCTGAGAGGTCAGTGCAAAAAGCTGTGCGTTATGCTGAAAATGCAACAGAAAGCCCAGGAATGTGGAGATGCCAGAAACATCTCCAAGAAAAGTTGAGTCAGAAAGTACAGCCAGCCCAAGAAAGAAACTCTAAAGGTTTCACCCGCAGAACCACAGGACAGAGGCAGGGCTACTCAAACCTTTTGGAGCTGACATTTCACCATATCTTGCCCCAGGGGATAAGGCATATAATTACAGGATTTAATGTTTGTTGGGCTGGGTTTTGGTCTTGCTTTGATCTGATTTCTGTTTGTACATTACTTCTCTCTTTTGGAATGGGAACGTTTATCCTGTACCATAGCATGTAGAAAATGTGTGAGGTTCTCTTTTTGATTTTTACAAATAAAAGTTTGCTTTAAGTCTCAGAGAAGACTTTGGCACTGAGCTTTTCAGCAGTGATGAAAATTGTTAAGACTTTGGTGACTCTTAGAGAAAGACTAAACACATGTTGCACAATAACATGGACATGAGTCCTTTGAGGGCTAGGCATAGATGTTATGATTTAGATCTAAAATGTTCCCTAAAAGTCCTACATACAGAGGTGAGGCTGAGATGGAAGTGATGCACCACTGGAGTATGATTTGGAAGGATGTAATTTGTCCCAGGCTCCTCTTTTCCACCTATATCTTCTAGCCAATATATCCTTTTTTCTCTGTCAGGCCCTTCTACTATGGGTTTTTTTCTGCCCTCAAAACCATTAACTAAATCCTCTGAAAACTGTGAACCAAACCAAACTTATCTTCCTTGAAGTTACAAGTATCAAATATTTGGCCCTAGCAAGTAGAAAGTGACTAATACATAAACCATCATACTGTGTCCCAGAAATATTTCCAATTATTGTGTCAATTATAAAAAAAAGAGAAGAGAAAGAGAATTAGAAAGGAGCACAGGAGGAAAGGGCAGTGGTATCAGAGCTCACTCAGCAAGTACAACAGGAGAACCAGAGAAGAGGCAGAGTGGCACTGAGCCTACCAGGACCAGTTACTAGCTGGGATCAGCACCAATGAGGATGACTATTGGCAGTCATCCTTCCCTTTCCAGAGACGACAGCAGACAATGCAAAACAGTTGTGATGCAGAGGTCTCCTGGCCCTGTGTGAAGTATTTGCAGGTCCAAGACTGTATTAGAAAAGTTAGGAAGGTTTAAAGATGGTACCAGAAGAAAGGTTGTACCCAGAAGACAGAAAGGAAGAGTGGAATTTTCTAATTTGTTTCCAGTATTAAATATTTGTAAGTGACTAGTTAAAAATGATCAGTTAATTCTCTCAGGTGAGTTTTTTTCAGCTAGTGCCGTTTTCTCAGACTGTTACTAGATTAATAGTAATGACAGGGTAAGTCTCCTGTCTTATCTCCAGAGCAGTTCAGTACACTGCACTCAGTTGGCAGGACACGCCAGAACTGCTGCTTTGTCAAAGTCTTGAAAACTTACAGACAAAGATGTGGCAACTGCTGACCCTGACAGCATTAAGCAGTTCTTCTGTGATAATGCATATTGAATGTAAGCCTGAAGTTCACAGAGGTTACAGCATTCTTCCTGGTCACACAAAGGATTAGTTTCCTAACTCTGTCGGATTTGTTCTCTCACACATTCAGCCCTTCACAGAGGAAAACTGAACCCTTCACCATACAAACCTTTAGGAACTCTTCTCTATCATGGCACACAGTCTCTAGAATGGCACCCAAGGATCCCAACTTCCTGTCATGCCCTTGTGTGAATCCTCATTTTGAGACTTATGGAGGCTTCTAACAAATATAGCAGAATAAGTGGAATGCTAACATGCCTATTCTAAAATAAAGGTAAGGAAGACTTTAGTTTCCATCTTGGGGCTTTCTATCTCTTTCTGATTTAATTCTGAAAGTAATCCAGCTACCATGTCATGAAGCATTCCTATAGAAGACTCCAGGTAGTTGAAAAAGGTTTCTGAAAAGCAGAAAATGAGCAAGTAAAGAGGCCTTCAGTCCAAAATCTCCGAAGCAGCTAAATTCTGCCAGCAGTCAGAAGTGGATCTTGTGTCAGTGAGGCCTGTGTGAGACTACTGTCCTGCCTGACAGTTTGTCTGCAAGTCTGACTGAGAAACCACCAGCTGAATTGCACTAGAAATCATGACCCTAAAAACTATGTGAGATAATAAAGGATTGTTTTTTAAGAAACTTAAGTTTGGGATAATTTTTTTCAGTGCTGGAGGTTAAACCCAGGACTTTGTACAAGTTAAGCAAATGTTATACCACTGAGCTCCAGTTCTAGAGTATTTTGAAACTTAGCAGCAGATGCTTAAAGGATTTCTCCAAGTCATACACTTACCAGCCTCCTAAGTCCATCAGGTACTTTCCCTCCAAGTATTAAGGATTCCAGATTCTTTTTAATTAAAGAATATTTAAACATACTTTTAAGAAACTCCTTTGTATACTAACTGTTCAGAATTATTTTTGAAGAAAATCTGATTGGAAATTATTACTATAAATTAAAGCACAGGGATACTAGTACTGCATATAGAAAAACTTAAATATTATATGACCAGGACAACAAGAGGTGTCCAGTTTCAGCTCTGAAGTCTGACAGACACTTGTGACTACAGAAATTATACATAGCTGGAGGTTTTCATTTTATCAAGTATTGTTTTGTAAAGAGAAAAACTAACATGTTGATATTGTAACATGCTACTATCTTCTCTATTCAATCACACCAAAAAATGTGGACATTACAGACCAAACATTAGGCTGCATCTGATAGTCACATTTGCTTTTGTATTAAGTACCCTGTTTCACTGTATAATTTAATTGTCTCAGGTTTCAAGTAAATAGTTTACTTCTTCCATGTTTATAAACACTAATGAGGAAAACTGTTTCAGAGTTTCAAAATGGCAAACATATAATTAATTCTAAAATAAGCATGAGGATCTATAATATGAATTCCTTGGTTACTTTTCTTCAAAATATCTGTTTGAAGAGCTAATATCTTTGGATTGAGAAATGAGAATATAAATCTGATATCAATTACAGTGATAGTATCTCAAGATTTAATTCTCAAATTTGTTTTTCAAATGATCTTGTTTTAAATTGAACATTAAGCATGTCCTGTGTAGGTATCAGTGTTAAATACAAGAACTGCAATTTCTCAATTACTAAGATTCAGATGCATCCAGAATACTCCTAGTGTCTATACGTTACATAATCTCCTTACTTTGAGTGCGGTGGGAACTGTGACTTGCTTAAAACCAATAGAACACAGGAAAGGTGATGGAGTATCACTCCCGTGGTCAGTCAGGTTATATACATCCCTATCTCAGATTGGAAGGAAAGATTTCTCTCACTAAGTTTAGAAAGAAAGAAGATAAGGAAGCCCATATGGCAAGGAACTATGGGTAACCCCTAAGAACTACAGTTGGTGTTAGGAGCTGAGAGTTGTCTCCAGATATAGTAAATTAAAATCTGGTACCACAAACAAATCAATTCTACCAGCAACCTAAATGAGCAGGAAATAGATTCTTTCCTAGTTGAGATACCAGATGAGGATGCACAGTCTCTTCTTGTCAGCAGCTTTCAAAGGCCTCAAGCAGAAGACTCAAGAACACCATACTTAAACTTTCGATACTTGGAACTGAAAGATGATGTGTGTTGGTTTAAGCCACTGAATTTGTATAATTGTTTCATTAGGAAGCTAATAGTTACTCTTTCATAGTTAAATCTGTTTTCTTTTCCTCACACTGGATTGTGAGCTACTTTAAAGACAAAAACAGTCTTGATTTATTTTCCTTTTGCCACTTAGTGTGCTGACCTGACACACAGGTGATCAGTAGGAGGATAAAGAATTCAGCAAATGACTGAAGGAAGCAGGCAACTCATTATTCCAACACATGGGTCAACCACCATAACACACTGCTTTTTGCCTCTTACAGCTTTTGGTTAATCAGCACACTAAGAAAGCAAACTATTTCCTTTTCTAAGCAAGTCATTTATCTTCATTAAAATGGGGCTGCCATCCTATTTTCTGGTCATACTGTTTGATTAGCTCCTTCTGGAATAATTTGTAGAATTCTCTGAGGTTTTTACTATTCTATATGATATTCTGTCATCAACTACTTCAACAAGCTAGCAACTGACTTCTCCCAAACTAATTATTCCATAGGCTAGATACCAATTCCTAAGGCACCACATTAGCGTCTTCCTATGAAGGGAATTTGTATAAATTTCCACTCTCTGAACCGATTTAAATTCATATGAGAACTCAGTTTCTTGTTCTGTAATTAGCAAAAACAATTATATTTAGATTTTTAACTGTTCTAAATACTTTATAACAATAATCTTGTTTATCTGTGTGATACTCAGTGGTAACAAGCTACATAAGCCTTGTTGATTTTAAAATAGAGGCAGAAAAGATATTTTAGAAGCTATGATGGATCATGAACAACCTATGAAAGATTAAAAATACATCAAATTCCTCAGTGAAGATAGATCTGTTTTTCTGTCTTATCAACTGTGAGCTTCCCATATATTAATGTATTTTTTATATTATTTTTCTTCTGTTGGTATTTTCACACACACAAACTGAGCATAAGAAGCCTTCATTACCTTATACCTAGAAAAAAGACCACAGCCTTCTGTTGTCTTAGTGTTTGTGACTTAGTGTATGTGGCTTAGCCAGCATAGGCCTTACAGATTATCTTGCTATGCTCCATTTTACTGCTGCTTCAGATACTTTTGTTATAGGAAATAATACCAGAGATGAAATATGAAATATTATTCTCCCAACCTATTAACTATAAAACAACAGTTCTTGTTCTCTAGAAATGGAAGAATTAGTACTCGGAACAACTGAGGTTAAAAGTAGGAAGATATTGATAGGAAAGCTCCTGAAGGGAGGGGTCCTGAGTGGGCAGCTTGGGGAACCCTACTTTACAGGGAAATTTTATAGGCCAAAGCCCATGTGTGTTGTCACTTAGGTATTAATAGTCCAATTGGTAAAACAAGTCACATAGCAAGTGTGGATGGAAGGAACAAAGATTCTCCCAGTAAGTGGTGTCCAGAGGTCTTTCATCACCCACTGAGGTGGTTGATGTCTATCTAGACTTCTATAGGCCCAATGCTTGTTCTCTAAGGAAATATGTACGTCTAGTCATCTTGTTTTTTTCTAGAAGCCTAGTTTTCAGCCCATGTGTCTCCAATGTAGCTGGAGTTTGTTTCACCTTTGTCCTGGGACCCTCCAGGACCTAGTTCTATCTTCCTATAATATTTCTATCTAGCTTATCTATCTATAATATTATGGTGAATTTCTTCTAGGCCTTATTAAAGATACCAACATGTTGGCTTAAAGACCCTATAAGATACTGCACTCACCTTCCTTGCTAACTTAATAGAGTACTATGTTAATTTTTCTTTCACAGCCAGAAATTCTTCATATGAATTAAGATGAATAACTGATCATCTCTTTAAGGAAAACTTCTTCTCCGCTTATTTTATTTGCCATTATCTCAAAGCAATGTACCTACTTGTCTCTGTCTGGCAACTTGACTTCTCTCCTCTCCATTAAAAGCAGGTACAGTAGTCACTTCATGATTAACTTTATCCTACTATCCTAATCAGAATGAGCCTTGATATTTCAATTCTTATAAACCTAAACTTCTCCCATTTGGTTGCATTTATCAATGTTTCTAGGTACATAGCATCAGCCTCACCAAGGAATTTAAAAGTGACAGAAAATCTCAATCTCCACTCAAAAACACTGAGTCAGTCAACTGTTCCACCAAGACCTCTAAATTATTCTAATTCACTCTAAACTTTGAGTATCCCTGATCTATAAGTATGTTTAAATATATAAATAAATTTAAATATAGTAATATACATATAGTTATCTAAATGATACATCACTTAAAAAACTAGTCAGATCCTCATTTGGATTGCAACCTGTTTAGATGACAGGACGCAAGTGATAAAATTTAACTAGTGTTATGGCTTTTTTTTTTTCATCCATATAACCCTATCTTGTTATATACATGACACATATTTGGCTGAACACCATTCATCTTCTCATCTTTTTATCTCTCTTGATTCATTATCATTTAAGTATCCAATATAAATGTTAATAGTTCTGTACACAAACTTCATTGTCCTCTGGCTCAGGAGTTTATGTTATAATCCAATTCTAGGGGCTCTCTGCCTGCAGCCACACTGGGTTTTCTGTGTGTCCTCAGTGGAATTTCTAGGCTATACCTTTGTCTGGGATGTCATTTAATGCCTCCTTCCTACCTAGCTACTTCTCATGTATTCTTCAAAGCCATTTCCAGAAAGCTTCCCTGATGCCTCACCCCATCATGGTGAGATGCTCTTCTCTTGGGTACCCTCTATCTAATCTTATTTTGGTCTTTCCTACATTGTATTATGAAAGCATTTTTACCTATCTCTTGTTCCACTACATCAAAAAGACCTGATGCCATGTTCTCATTGTTGCATTACAATGTATATCATAGAGTTAGTGCTCAACATCTGCAGGCAGGAAAGTTAATTTGCAAGGATTAATGTTAAATGTAATTAAGTCTCCTGTGCTTCAATAACCTCAGTTAAATATGAATATAGCCTTTAGGGCAATCTAGGTTAGAATAAAATGCAATTCATCTCTGCTGGCTGAAGGGGATAGAGGAGACCCTGAGAACTGTTTCTGTACTCTCATGATCCTTAGGGCTACCCACACATTTTCATCAGCAGGTAGTCTTGTAATCCAGAAATATAATGTCAGGTTTATGATGAGCACAAGAACAGACTTGGTTATACTTTCAAAAACACTTTGCATTTTGATGCTTCCCTTGGTGAAAGCTCCTTGACTACCAAGTACATGGTTCTCTTTAAAAGTAAGCATTATACATCTATGCAGTAAGTAGCATGGTGGTGCTGGGAGAGAAACTTGGTAAAGGCCTGCACTGAGTGGCTTTGGCCTATCTGCATAGTGTTTGAGTGCTGACTTCTCATGGGACCATTCTGTAAAACCATATTTATACAGTAAGTGGTGTGGCAGTGCTGGAAATGGGACTTGGGCAAGACCAGCATTGAGTGGATCTGCTCTGCCTCTGCACAGTGCTTGGGCTCTGACTTCTCATGGAACCATTGTGAGAGGAGGCACCCCAAAGATTGCATCTATGCAATAAGTGCTTGGGTTATACTGGGACTTATGCAGAAGCCTAAGGGCCAATGATATCAGGAAGACAACCCAGGAGAAAATCCTATCTTAAAGGTTCTAAATGTTAGGAGGATACTTGCAACAAGCAGTTTACTGACATTAACTCAGAAACTAAACCAGAAACACTAACAATAGCAAAAAATTAAAATGAGAAAAACAAAACAAATAAGACCCAAAGCCAGAATTCCCAGTCTCCAAAGAGAAAGTAAGGGACCAATGAAATGGACCACCCTGAAACACAGACACCTGGGACCCCTGAACTGGAAACAAAAGAGGATGTAGAAAAAATGAAATAAGAAATAATCTCTCAGATAACAACACAGATGATGATCAGGGTGAAAGGCACAAATTAAAAAAAAAAAGAAGAAAGAAAGAGGGCATCAGGAACATAATGAAATCCCAGAATAGAAAACAAACAGAATCCAATACAGATTCAAATGGAAATTCAAGAGATTAAAAACTCCATTGAATGCTTGCATAGTAGAGTGAGTGAATCTGAAGACAGAATTTCAGACATAGAAAATAGGATTGAATTAAGACCAGGAAAGAAAATTTATTAAAATGAGTAAGGGACCATGAGAAATCGATCCAGCAGCTGCTAGATAATGCAAAGAACAATTTAAAACTGATTGGAGTCAACAAAGAAACAAGAAAGAGTGCAAACAACCTTTAAAAAAAACTTTTCACAAATGTAATAGCAGAAAATTCCCAAGCTGGGGAAAGGAACTTGACATACAGATAAATGAGGCATATAAGACTCCAACTATCCATGATCAAAAAAAAAAAAAAATCCACACCTAGGCATATAATAGTAACAATGTAGGAATCTCAATAGAAGAATGAAATATTGAGAGCAGTTAGAGAAAAGAAACAAATCACATACAACAGAAAAGCCATCAGAATTACTACAAACCTCAACACAAATGCTTAAGTCAAGCAGAGCCTGGAGTTAAGTAGTTTGAGCCCTAAAGGAAAACAACTTCCAACCTAGACTAATGTACTCTGCAAAAGTATCCTTCAAAATCAATGAGGAAATAAGATATTTCCATGATTTTAAAAAAAAAAATCTTCATGAATACCAAATCTGCATTACAAAAAATTCTAAAACACATCCTAGAAAAAGACAGTGAGCTTCACAACTCCATGAGGCCTAAAAGAATGAAGTCACTAGGCAAGTCAAGAAATTAAATGGTAGAGGGAAATAATAAAAGAGCCAACTACAGAAAAATACCATAACAAGTATAAGTCAATACATATCAATTATAACCATTAATCATAATGGCCTCAATTCACCATTTTAAAGAAAGAGACTGGCAGAAAGTATCAAGAAGCAAAACCCAACAATATGCTATATTCAAGAAACACAGTTAACTCAAAAAGAAGCACACAGACTGAAAGTAAAAGGAAAAAAAGCAATTCTCCAGGCCACAAGGAACCATAAAAAAGCAGAGTTGGCTATCTTATTTGCAAACAAAGTCAATTTCAAACCAAAATTAATTAAGAGAGACAAAGAAAGTCACTGCATTCTTATACAGGGATCAATCCAAGAGGAAGAGATAACAATGATAAATATATGTGCAATAAAATTTATCACAGCCAATTATAGAAAAAAAATATTAAGAGACATGAAAAACCAAATAAGCACTAATACAATAGCATCTATTTTTGACCTCACTATCAAAACTATACAAAAAATAAATAATAAAAATACTAGAACTGAATGAAACTTTGGAAATAATGGACTTAACAGATGTCAACAGAGTGTTCCACCTACATGATCAGAATGTATATTCTTCTCAGCTACACATGGGTCATTCTCCAAAACAGACCAAATATTAATTCATAGACCTTGTTTAAGTAAATACAAATGACTTGAAGTTATCTGTTGCATACTGTCAGACCATTGTGCCTTGAAACTGAAAATTAATAGCAAAAGAAATTTCAAGAACTTTATAAACACATAGAAATTGAATAACACTCTCCTGAATAAATAAATCATAGATGAATTTAAAGAAGAAATTAGATAGTTTCTACAATTAAATGATAATCCCAGTATAACATACAGGAATATATGAGACACAATGAAAGCAGTTCAATAAAGAAAAAAACATAGCAGTGAGTGGCCACACTAGGAAAATAAATGGAGCTCAATAAGCAACCTATTATTGAATCTCAAGCTTTTAGAAAAAGAACACCAAGACAAACTCAAAGCTCATACAAAGAAGGAAATTATAAGGATCAGAGCAGAAATAAATGCAATGGAGACTAAGTAAATAATATAAAAAATCAATAAATCAAAGAGTTGGTTTTTGAAAGAATAAGCAAAACTGACAAACACTTAAACAATCTTATCAAAAGAAGGAAATAAAAGGCCCAAATTCATGCAATTATTAATGAAAAGGGTCCAAGCACAATAGATCCAGGAGAAATCCAGAG
>PVIR01032391.1:0-18682 GCA_004026965.1 Petromus typicus
TATAAGACACAACTTAATTCTCATTTTTTCCCATAGCCCCACCCACCTACCACCCCCCCATATATATAAAATTTGTTTCCTTACTTTTTTGTTACAATCTCAACATTGTCCCCTTTCACCTTATTTTACATTGAGCATTTTCTATTTCACAATATATAACATACAATGCTAGGACTCATTTACATCTTCATTTTCTCATGGTATTGAATTCTACTGCACTAGATATCTAAAATATTCCCTTAGCTTTTTCTTCTCCAATTAAGTCTTCTTGGATCTTACCTTTTCAGTAAGTCTTGAGTTTATTTTTCTTCTCCATCTTTGTCAACAATATGGGATTCTAGTCCTCCATCATCTCTTTCCTGTGATATTCTGAAATTAAAATGCTCTATTTTTTCCTCTAAATCAATCAATAAAATTTCATCAGCCAAACAGCAAATATTGAGTCCAAAAGAAGCTTCCAATTCTGTAAAATGTAACCACGTCTCTCTACCTTCCCTTGTTTTATGATATCAATATAAGTTATTCAAAAATATGTTATTTTTCCAAGATGACATATTATTGATTTTATCCTCGGCTTTGATATAGATTTATGTACTCAGGTTTTGTGTCAGTCTTTAGTTAAGGAAATCTTCCCTGACTTCTCTAACTATGTAGGGCTGTCGTCAACATTACTGGGTAACACAGAGATACTAACCGAGATTGTATTTCCTCTGGACAGTCTAGGGGAAAATCAGTTTCTCTACCATTTCCAGATCCCTGGCCCCCTTTTAACTTCAAAACCAAGTAAGCAAATACTAGAATTTTCATCTCTTCTGCTACTTTCTTGGATTTATAAAGAGTCATAATCAAATTGATTTTACCTGTACAGTTGAAAATCATCTCTTTATAACAAGATTATTTGATGGAGAGTCTTGATTTCATCTATACTCATAAGTTTTCTTTGCTATAAAAACAAATACAGTCCTAGCCATTGGATAGTGTGTATTTTGAGAATCAGTGTTTCTCATAAATCATTTCTTGAAAAAAATAATTAAAAATACCACTTACAGCATACAAATCAATTATTGAGGTACATTTACATAACTTTTAATTTATAAATTAGATAAATTAATCATATGAAAATTATAAATTATTTTATACTCCATTTAGTCTTAATGGTATAAAATTCAGTTTCTCAATATTGTCTGTTATGTTCTTCAAAATGTTTAATATTGTATATGAGACATTTCTGGGAGCTCTAAGAAACTACATAATTGATTAAATGATTGTGATATCTGACTTTAATGTGATATCTGGCTTTGCTATTTTAGCCACAAAGAACATTTTCCAAAAATCAATGTCTTAAATACAACATGTAAGTTTTGATCAAAATATATGTGAAACCTATGTTAGTATGATATTATATGAAAAGATAATGTAATGTCAAGTATATGTGAAATAAAACAACACTTTGAATACAGAATGAAAATTATACAACTCTGAGTGAAAGGAAATGGCACCATTACTAATCATTTCATTAAATTAGTTTTGATACAGTCTTTAAAATGTAACTAGATATTAAGCAAGTCAGTCAATCTTATGAAGAGCGGCAAAATTATTTTGGCTTGTCAGGTGGCTTACAATTATTCTCCCATGAGAACATTTAATAAGAATCAAGTAGAACTCTTAGCTAGTATGTTACTATAGCTCACTTTCCATAATAGGAGCCTTGTAATTTTTGTGATGTATCTCAGGAGGATTTCAAAAAATTCAGTGACATGAGTATAACAAAGACTTTTAAATAATTTCACTTCTTCTTGAGACTAAGGTTTTACTGAGCTTGCCTCCATAAAAATGAAGAAATAAAATTAATTCTGACTCTTGTCCCATTCAGGAAATAAGCAATATTTATTCATATACATAGGAATTCTTCAATAAACGAAGGAAATCATTCAACTGATTTAGTATTGTCTCTATGGTAAAATTCAAAAAATTATTTCTCAGATTTGAAGTATCAGCATCTATTTATATTATAATGAACAATCATTTTAAAATTCACTGCTAATTTGAGTAGCGATATCTCAACAAAATAATTTTCATATATTATTCCAGATATAACCATTTTTATTGATATAATTTCAAAGTCAGTTATAGTAAGTAATCATTAGATTTTCAAGTTCAGGTTGTTCCCAAATAATTATGCAGGTAAAACATAATGACAACTTAAAGATGGATGTGACTGTATATACTGTCTTTGAAGTTTCATTATATATATCCTTTTAATGAATTTCTTTATTGCTCCTTCATTTATCAAAATTAATCATTATGATTTCTTCAAAGATTTCTTTGATTTGCAGTTCCTTGATTTATTTATGCATATTTGTCACATGCTAGTGTTGTTTGCCAATCACAACACTGCCACACATTGTTTTCTTCTGCTTTTTTTTTCTTCTTTCTTTTTTTTTCTCTCTCTTTTCTTCTCTATTCATACACTCTTTTTTGGGTGAGCTCCAAAGCTCAATTATTTTTATATATTTACTGAATTAGAGATATATTTCAAAATTCTATAATAACAATTCTTTTCAAAAGAATAATTTCTGTTTTCTCAATACTTTTACTTCAGTCTGAAAAACACTACAACCACTTCCCCCAGGTGAAACTATTCATCATTTATGGCACTCACTGCTGCCTGCATCTGAAACTTATTTCACATGCTTCTCTCTGCATGAATTTCCCCTATTTATTATCATTTTCAGTACCCACCTTTCACTAATTTGTATACTTTAGTTAACTTTTGGTCTATCTGTTACTCTGCAGTTTTCAATTTATTGTCTCTCTTTTATATTACTGGTGTCTGTATAATTTGTTTCTCTATGTTATAAAGATTAGTAAATACTGCAGCTGTGGTATATTGAAGTTATCCAGTACTATTAAATGTGTGTATGTGTATGTGTGTATAAATAAGCTCTGAGTATGTTTCTCCTGGTAAATTAATGTTGAATGAAGAAAGGATACCAGGGTAGCAATTCCTAGGTAGGACAGGTGGCTAATACACATTTTCTATGGCTCGGAAATGAATAATTTCAAATCAAAAAGCTAATGTAGAAATCATTGTAGTAGGAAAAATTCAAGGATTCTCCATGAGATATAGTAGAATGTAAAAAAATGAAAACACATAAACACCATGTAAATGAAATCAAAATACCAATCAAGTCATCCCCAACTTTTATTTTTCAGCCTTTTTTCTCATGAGTTTTATGTTAATGTCTCATTGTCATGTCAATTCTCATCATTAATCCTTTTCTGGGATTAAATAATGTAACTCTTGTAAATTAAAACGTTATATTAGAAAACTATCATTTCTGATTTCAGAAAATCCCTCAGATCCCATCCGAGCCCTTCGCAAGCAGATACACAAATTCTTCATTTGATTATAATACAATTTGAAGAAAATTCTCTATATGGTTCTAATACAAGGTAACTCGAGAAAAGTACATGGACAGTCTACTCTCTCTTACACCTGTAGGACCACATGTGATTTTCAAACCTCTAAACTTGATTCCTCATTTTTTTTCTTCCTCAGTTTAAAGAAGAGTGGTCAGAAAAAGTTCAGCTACCATCAAAATTTCCCACACTACCAAGTGTGTGCGCAGGTTCCCATCTTCTACTTCTACTTTTCTTAATATCTCCTGGTCAAAATCAAGCTCTCTTTGATGGATTAGGTTACAGTACCTCCTACCCTCTCAAGAACATAGCTCTACACACTCCATTATCTTCTATGTCATTTATGGTATCGTTAAACCTGTGACATCTAATAAAAAAAGACAACAATGTGCTTGTTCTTTCAGTTTAGAAATGAGTCATTTTCCTGGCTTAGTTTACATAGAAGCCAAGACCATGACTAAGTCCCCAGTGACCCGAACCCTGTTTTCTTTATTAGTTAGTGTCTGCATTGCTGGTATTTACTCACTCTGCTGTAGCAGTGCTGACCTCCTCCCCTTTGGAAGTTAGCAGAGATGGTTCCATCTCACGTTTTTGTTAATGCTCCTTCCACATGGGGTTCGGGTCCCCTTGATTTACACACAGCTCATCCTTTCATATCTTCTGGTTCTTCATACATGCGTTATTTTTTAGTGAAAGAAGCCTTGATGAAGAAGTAGGAGATTAGCGCTGTGGGAAATCTGTCAAACTGGGCGGAATGCATCAAAGTCAGAAAGGCTCCGGAGACACGCACAGAAACCAACACATAGGAGGACTCTTCAGGTCTTGAGCACTGTACGCTGAAACAACCTAAATATATATATATTTTAATTCTTCATTTACATCTGGTGAGAAGTAAAGCAATTCTTTCCATGGGACAGTTTAAATCTGGTTTTGCCCAAATGAGTTTTTTTTTTTAATTTTTTAATCTTTATTGGTACATTACATATACACATCATGATTGCACTCCATAATGGGGATTTGTACCAGTATAAGACACAACTTAATTCTCATTTTTTCCCATAGCCCTACCCACCCTACCACCCCCATATACATAAAATGTTTCTTTACTTTTTTGTTACAGTCTCAACATTGGCAGGAAGCCATGAGGAAACAGGGTTCACTTACTCTAAATTCTGCTAGAAGCTCAAGATATTTCAAGACAGAAAATCTCACAATAAGAGATTTACAGCAATATTCAGCTAATCCCAGAAACCTGTGTTGCCTGAATCCCTGAGTCAGCCCAGATTCCAGCAGAACAGCTGACTGAGACTGTCTGAGACTGTGAACAGATGGGACAGGAGCCGGCACTAAAGGCATAAAGCTTCCACTGACGCTGCTTACCAGGGGGATTTTCATGTTTCCTTTTGGGGAATGCTGCAGAGTGAGACCACAGACAGTGGGCTGTGTGAAATACACTACCAATGGATAAGGAATGTAGAAAAATTGGAGTTTATTTAAGTCAAGGTGTTTTGACAAAGGAGTTTCTAGGAGAGAAATTTGGCAGTTAAAGGTTAGAGTTTTTATGAGGATATAGGTGTGAAGTTTCCATATTAGTGGAACAGTTATTAAATGTATTATTTTTCTAGGCTCTCTACTGGAAAACAATCACAACTTTAAATACCTTTGTATGGCATTTCACTTTCTCTACTTGTTTATTTGTTGCAAAATAAAGTAAATATTATTATAGGTTCAAATTTTTCTGATAACAGATTTGCAACAAAGAAATGCAACAAAAAGTCAATTAGAATTTAATATTAATATTCTGAAATTCTAAGCACAATTGCTGTTTTCACGCTTTTATTTACTTCCAGAAAATTATAATTCATTCAAATTTAATATGAGCTTATTTACCTGCTACACAATCATTAATCTTTCCTATTATACCTGGGAACCTGTTAACCTAATAGACTAGAAATATTTAAAGAATGCAATTTTCCACCAGACAGTCTTTGACTGCTGTCTGCTCTGAAATAACCATAAAGGTTTTACAATCTCACCGACCATTCACATTTCTCAATTTAATATACTATGAGTACTTATAATCAGATTTTCTACTTAATGGAATAAGAATTAAACTCAGAATTATAATATATATATAAGTAAACATATAACTAAGCTCTATATTAAAATAAAAGTATACAAACATATTTTCTGCTACCATTCAAACTTATGTATAAAAACACTTGACCTAAAAATATCTGAAGGTTTATTATTAGTGATTAAATGCTCTACTAATAGGTGAATTCAATTTTTTCTGAATTAAGCCCTGAAATATATACAACTTTGCCACCTTTATATTCCTAACCTGCAAAAATGTATATGGAAATTTTAACACAGGAGATATTACAAATGCAGAATGATACAGCATTTAATCTACATGTACTATATTAAACACATCAAAGACAATGACTGTAAGACATTTACAGTAATAGGAGTGTCAAGAAAAAAATAAAAGAGAGACTTATCTAGGGAATTTGCTCAGTGTTTCCAGTTCTTGACTTGTAAGTAGAAATTCCTGAGTATGATCCCTGCTACTAAAATATTTTTTTAAAAAGACCTAACTATTAAATACATAAGAGTATCAATGTTATATATAACTAGAAAATGATGTTATTTTTTTCATTAGACTTGAAGCAATACAAAATGGTAGGAAGAAAACTATAGTGGAATATGTTTATGTATAAAATCTAAATCCTAGTGTTTATTTGCTTATAAAATGATACATTTATATTGTAATATCACAACATTTTAACAGTAAGATAGATTTTGCAACATTTTGTGATCAGGAAACATTAACAATTGTGATGATTTTTTTTATTCTTATTCACCATTTCTATCTAGTTAACAGTGAAGGCCAAAGTCTTTTAGGCAGAGATATCCCTTTGTAACTGCCTACATTTTATATGTACAAAGACCTGGTTAGGTTTGAATTGACCGAGAAAAATGTCTTTTCATATTAATCAGTTTTCTTGTTGCTAGGCACAAGCTGTGTTAGCCAGAATTTAAAGGAGGGGAGCTTAAATTTGGCCAGTGTTTTAGGGAGAACAAGTCCATATCAGCGGGTTCCAAGGCACAAACATCTGGACAGAGGGTGTGGTAGAGCAAAGATGCTTAATTCTTTGGGGCCATTCAGGAGACAAAGCAGTGTAACATCCCAGAGAGGAAGGGGCACGGAACCAGAGCCCCCAAGTAAGGGCCCCATGACCCAGTGAGACACATCAACCCCCAGGAGACTGCCAGTCTAGTCAAGTTGACACAGTTAAGTTCAGCCTTCACACCTACTTCATCTAAAACAATATTCTTCTAAAAGTAAAATAAGGTACAGAATTGGTGTGGTGGAAAATGAACCAACAATCAATATACTCAAGTTCTAATTCAAAATCTACTGCTTACATTCATGTGTCAGGCTTTCGGTTTTAAAACTTATTAATGTAGAAGTTATCTTTGTCCTCAGTACAGCACATTAAGAAGGTATTATGCTTTTTATAAACAGATACTATAGGGGGTGATAACCTTGAAAACAGATTGGTCATATATTAATAAAAATAAAAATAACATAGCAGCCTCTAGTCAGCTTAGCCCCCTATTCTTATGCCATAATTCATCTTCTACTAGTAAAATACTTTTGTAGATGTTTTGAAGGCTGAGGTTTATAAGGGCAAATACAAATTTAAAAATTTAAAACTAGGTATATTTAATCCTCTTTTGAAACAAAGGGTAAAATGAAAGCTCTATCCTCATTTCTCTTAAAGGGATAACTTTAGATAACTTGCAGTTGTGGATTCTTTTCTGCTCCCTGAAATGTTCGTCAGCCTTTTGAAAATCAAAAAGAGCTTCCTGACATTTTCACAACCCAGGAAAGCTTTTTTGAAGCACTGGAAAGTCATCTTTTCTAAACATGTGCAAATTTGGGAACCTAAATCCAGCTAGTACCTGGTTCCACATAGTAAACTTACTTCTTTCCACAAAGATAAGAGAAAGTTACTTTTGTTGTGGATAAAAGCAATTGGTAAACACTACCCATATTATGCAGTGAATTGAAGGTGAGTTCTGTATAGCAAATGATGTCAGCATGTATTAACTAAACACTAGTTACTTTTGTGAAAATCAGTATGTAATAGATATTCCAGGGTAGCTCTATAAGTAGATAAAATCTGTTCCTCTCTTCCCAATTTCTTTAGTCAGCTAACTGTGATATACTGTACAGTCTAGTGTATATTCATTCAATGATAGAACTATTTTCTTTCTTTGCAGCTCTAGGAAGATTTTTTGATGAGTATGAGTGTGAAGAGATTTTATGTTTTAATAACATTTTCATAATTGGTCAAAACATCTTCTTAAAAAAGAGACATTATAAGAAAATATATATTTCTTCTGACTATGAAACTGAAAAACTGAGAGTAGGATTTAAGAGGATTAAAAACTGCATAAAATGTCTAAAATAACTTTTAAAACCTACTAAATTAACTAAGGATGGTCAACTAACGGGAGCAATCTCAATATAAAATTTTAAATGTGTGAAGACATCAATTTAATGACAAATGGAAAAATTTCTTCAAACTATAGTGTAAGTAAAAACGCATTCCGACAAATACATAATAGCTCTTATTGGTCCACTTTATCGATCTGCATTACCTGTTTCTTTCCAAAAATATGTGCAGATATTTTTATCACTGCATAAATGTTTTTGCACTAATCAGAAGCATAATTAATTCAGTTACTAAAAGAGAGAACATAGACAATTCTGCTTTATAAGTGTTGTTTTTACATTGACTAAATTATATCATTGTATCTATAGAGTAATAGGAGGGTTCAGTAATCGCTGGTTGATACAGTGGGCCTCAAATTTTAGTTTCTATATCAAATGAATGTAGAATCAATACTCAAGAAAAACTTACTCCCCTTACTAAGTGTGTAACTGTGGAAAATATTGTCTTCATGTTATTACCTCTGGGCAATACAGATTTAATAGTTTTAAAAGTTGTCTGAATAAACTATTAAAAGTTCCTGGATGTTGTTCATTGTACATATTATATTGTTGTTTAATCTCCATGCTAATGATTGGAAAGTATCTCATTGATAAAATGCTTGTGCAACTAGGAAAAGAGGAACTAGATAATTGGAGGCTGGATGCTTGAAAGAGAAGATTGCATCTGACTGTCCTTCCTCCCTCTATGATCATAATGCTGACAAGGTATTGGCATTATTGTTAGTTACACCATATTTTGTGATGGAAAATTCCTTGACAAACTAATAAGGGAACTAAGTTCTACTTCCAGAGCTTCACATGAAAAATGAAGGTGATGTGTGGGGATACTAATACTTGTAAGCCAGAAATCAAGGTAGGTGCGAAATCATTTGAGCCTATCTCTGGCCCTTAGAAGCCCCAAATCAATTAAAACAAAATCACACTGAAAAACTGAGTCACAGAAATGTATCATAAAAATTTGGAATCTAACGAATTTAAGAATGAATTTGGATGATATTTTTAAACGCGCTGGTTGACTTTGGGATAAGATGATTTGTGTGCACCAAATTGTATACAAGCAAACAGATCAAATTGAAATTATTCCTTTCTATACTTTAAGGACAATAAGTTAATTCACATGAACTATCCATGTAGACTTAGAATAATCCTATTCAACCTATTCTGTAAGCATTTTGTAGAAAGAAAGTGTGTTTAGTGCTATTTACTTTAGTTTTGCATGTCAAAATGACTAGAAAGTTTATATTTTTCTAAACAGTAAGTAGTATTAAAATGCAGAAATCACTCTTTAAAAATCTTTATAAAAATTTTAAAAGCTTATAACAGGGCTTATTTTGACACATTTTTGCATGGGGTATGATTTTATTTATCATTTTTTTTCATGCTTTTAAACACTTCATGATATATTTTTGACAGTTTTGTTTATCCTTTTTTTATGCCATGTTTATCAATTCAGATTTTAAAATAATTCAACCAGTTGTATATTGTATTCTTTTTAAAAATATTGAGTTTAATCAGCACATTTTTGTAATGCATTATTGTCATTTCATCATTGAGAATTTGCATGTACATGATATATCTTGATTCTTTTTTCCCATCCTCCGTAATTTTTTCACCTTCTCCACCACTCATATAAGTAAGTTTTCTTTCCAATTTTCTTGTTATCTTCAACATTTTTTCTTTCTTTTCTTTGCTTTCCCCTGACACTCATTCACTTTCTCCTTCAAAGATTTTCTCCCTGCTTTACAACACCCATTATACATTTGAGATTTCATTTACTTCAGTTTCTCACCCTAGAGAAGTAATTTGGTATTTATATATGTATGTCTTATTTATTTCATTCATGAGTATAGCCTCAAGGTGTACCTATTTAGCTATAAATGTCTCCAATTTATCACTCTTTGTAGCTGAGCAATACTCATTTTATTAAAAGAAACCCCAAAAAACAAACAAACAAAAAACATTTTTATCTGGTTCCCAGTTGACTGGAATTTGGGCTCATTTCAAGATTTATCTATTATAACTGAGCTGCCATAATCCTGAATGTGTTTATGTCGCTGTGGTATGATGCTTTTAATTCTTTCATAAATATACCCAGGGAAGTAACAAGGTCAAATTGGACCTCTAATCCTAGTTTTCAGAAGAATTTCACACTGATCTTCCAGTGGTTACACCGGTCTATATTCCCATCAACAGTGAAGAAAGATTCCTTTTTCCCGTAGCTCCTCCAGCATTTGCTATTGGTTGCTTTTTTATTAACAGCCAGTTTCTGGAATTAGATGGAATCTCATTGTTCTTTTCATTTGCATTTTTGAATGACTATTTGAACACTTTTCCATATTTATTTGCTTTTTTTTTTTTTTTTTTTTTTTTTTTTCCTTAAAAATTTTTTTTTTTTTTTTTTTTTTTTTTTTTTTTTTTTTTTTACTTCACCTGCAAAATGTCTGTTCAGTTCAGGTGCATATTTTTGAACAGGATTTTTACATTTGCGGGGGTCTGTATTTTTAAGTTTTTTACATATTCTAGATAGTAGTCATTTGTTTGTAAAACAAGAGGTAAAATTTTTTCCCAGGTTGTAGGTTATTTTAAATTTTAAATCTCTTCATTGCCATGTATGTCTTATTTTTAATTGCTTCTCATACCTTATCTCTTTTTTAGAAATTTCTAAGTTTTAGTCATTGTTCCTTATTGTTCAACTGTAGTTATTTTGCATTTTCATGTTAGTTTTGCTTTAAATACTAAGAATTTGTAAATCCAACAATATATTTTAGCTCTGTGCATTGGAAATGAGATCCACATTAATTAAAATAAACAGTCTAGGTTTTACAATTCAATTACAAGTAAAATATTTCATCTCTCTTTAAAAATGTCGTATCCAGGAAAGGCTTAGATTTTTTGATATATTCTTCAAAAAGTCTGATTGTTTATTATCCTTGATAAAATCCTACTATGGACAGTTGTCTATATTACTATCAGATATCAAATATATGGGCCTATGTATGCCAGTCTAAAAAATAAATAGCATTTCTTATATTTACATATGCCTATGAATTGTGCATCATATGTCAATCACATATGTTCATTGGAATAACATTTTTTTCACAAACTAATCTTAATATGATATATCTGCAAGGTACAGTTTGGGAAATGCACTTTAAATATATACAAATATTATCTTGGCATAAGTAGAATTAGTTCTAAATTTTTTTTGCTGCATTGAAACTGAGATCATCTCACTTCACAAATAAAGTATACTATAAATTTTTTAGAAGGCATTAACAAATTTTAATTGTAATATTCAATATATGCACTGCAGCTACCACATGAGAGCATAAGTTTGCCTTAATAACTGTCAAAGTTTGGGGAATAGACACACTCATGTGCTCACTGGTACACGGGGTTGCTAAAGTCAGCCTCACCATAAGGATCTTCTGTTTTTGCATGTTATTCATTTATCACAATTGTTATAAGTCACATCAGTCAATACAACCAATACTTAGCATAACCAGTGGCAATTGAAACAATTAGTATAATTTATATTTAATTGAACAAAGGTGTAAGAGGCCGAGGTGTACATCACCTCCTGACACATCTCTGGCCTTCACCACCCAGATATAATAAAAACAAATCTGGAGTCACATCAGTAACAATTTCCTAAGGAAAATAATACAATATACATCAACTATTCACATTCTTGTAAGAATACTGAAATAATTACTGTTGCAGAAAGTCATTTAATAGCCTGTATTACTCATAAGTGGGGTATTATGTATTTTTAGTTGAAAATGAAAGAAGTTTTTTAAAGTAATTTTTATTGTACATACTCTATCTTAGATTGCATATAATCTATCTTATCTATGAATTATTTTTGCATAAGGTAATAAATGAAATCTGATATTCCAAACAGGCCATATTGATTTCACCTTCTTTGAACATCCTTTTTATCATGTTTGAAAATATTTTACACATACTTATTTCCCCTTTTAGTAACAGAAAACTTCTTAACTCTTAGAAATGAACATTACATATTGTATTTTCTTTAAAATTAATAATTAACTTTAGAAATAGTGAAACATTAAAAAGCGTTTTCCTATTATATAGTTTTCTGACTTCTTAATTTGAGAATATTGTAGACTAAAATGCAGCTGTAAGAAGTGATACACCTCTCCTTAGCACTTACTATTGTTTCCTCTGTGGCAACATCACACAGACCCCTCACAGCCAGGACAGCGGTCAGCTGCTGACACTGAACATTCCCACCTCAGAAGGACCCTCGTGTCGACATTTGTAGCCACATCTCTTTCCCTGCTGGTTCCTCACCCTCCACAGTCACTGATCATCATTCATGTCTTTTCTATTTCTATATTTCTATTAATTTAGATGTATCCCTTTGAGGATTAAATTTCCTCAGTATAATTTTCCAAGGACTCATTCAAGATCCTACTTTTATTAGTAAAATATCCCTTACTATTGCAGAGCAGTATCTCTGCCATGAATGTGCCCCACCTTGTTTATTCTTAGATCCCTTGAAAGGTGTTAAAGCAGCTTGGTGTTTGCAGCTCAAATAAAATTCCTGTGAAATTCATGTATATATTTTTATGTAAAGATAATTTGGTTACATCAATGTCTAGCAGTTTAATTAAGGATTCCAAGGGTAGGTAACTGCTCAGACTTATGCAGCAAAACCAGACATCAATTTTGAGTCTCTGTATCATTCCATATTCTCACTGAGTGTACAGTTGATATTGTTTTTTGTTACTTTTTATATGTATGTGATGATGTCTAATTATGGCATTAACTTGCACTTCTCCAATGACTGAGAGTGTTAAAATGTTATGTACTCCTTTTATCTCTTCATATTTCCTTCAATTAAATATCACATCTTCTCTTTTGCACATATCTAATTAGTGTGTGTTACTGCTAAGTTTTTGAGAGTCATTTGTGTATTCCAGATAGCTCTTTGTTGTTGAGCATGTGTATGGTCAATGCTATCTAGAGATGAGTATAGAAGAATGTAAGATGTCTGGGTGGTGAAGACCAGAAGGATCCTGGGGAGGGCTGGAACCCCATGGCAAAGCCTTCTCTTGTTTTATATAGTTTTATATATAACAGGCCTGTACAAGTGTGGAGCATAAGGACTCAACTCCGTTGGGCATTCCCCATTTAAACTGCCAATCAGTCAATTATCTGGTGCTGTGAAAATGCTTGCTTTCAGACAAGATATTTTCTTGTTTTGAACAGTCCTTTGCAAAGGAAAAGTTTTAATATTTTATGAAGTTAAACATGCATTTCTTTTGATCATCTGTCCTTTCTCCTTTATTTTTTTCTAAAAGTTTTATATACATCTTGCATTTAAATTTATGGTGTATTTAGTTTTTTATGAAGGTTGAGATTTAGACAGTTAAGATGTCTTCTGTACATCTATTATCTCCCCACAGTCAATGAGATTATTATGTATTACAAACAGGTAGTAATGAAAATGAAAACTGAAATAAAAATTTCAATTGAGCATATTTTGAAGCAGTTTTCTGGATTCTCTAAATAATCTGTCTATAACTGTATAAATACTATATAATCCTAATTACTAAATATGTATGTTAAGACTTAAAAATCTTAGCAATGTTTCAGTGAAATATTCTTCAGCAGGAAATTTATTCATGATATAATCAAAGAAAATTCAATTTCTTATAAGTTTTCTTATTACTATATAAGTTTTCTTATAAAAATTTCTTATAACTATAAGTTTTGATATTAAAACATATTAAGTTGAATGAGTTATATGGGTTTTATTTATAAAATGATTGATCTATTTTAACTAAGCTATATGGAAAATTTTCCTTATTACTTCCCTTTTGAGCCTGGTGAGGCCCATTGAGTATGTATGGAATATAATCTGCTACTTGTTTCTTTATATTATGAATTTGTGACTCTTCTTTTTTCTTTGATTTTAGAATGTTGTTTAATTTTTCAGTGAAAAACATCTTCAAATGTTTCTACTTCTTTCATATTAATTTTCCTTAAATTGACCTTCCTTCATTGGCTCTTTATGTGTGCTTCTGTGGGTCCTGTGGACTCTCTGTGCATGGTTGTCAATATCTTTCCCAAGATGGAGAAAACCTTAGTTATAATTTCATGAAAAGGATTACTAACCCTTACCCTTCCATTAGGTACAACATGGGGAGTACTTCTTTTTGTGTGTCCCCAAGTTCTTACTGTTTGTTTTTATCATATTAGTAGTAATAATGTTTGTTCTTACAGCGATATTTCAAGAGAACTATCTTTAACAATGCATATTCTATCGTGATCTTCTCCTTCAGATTCCAAATGTACCTTTTTTTTTTTTTTTTACTTTTATTTTTTGTGTGATACTTGGCTCTGAACTCATAATCTTGCACTTAAAAGGCAGGTGCAGTGCTACTGAGCTAAATCCCCAACCTTCAACTGTACTTTTAACATTTACTTACTGAATGCTTTATTTTCAAGATTTCGGTTTCATTTTCAAGATCACTATATCCTAGCTGAATGGTGAAAACTGATCTTTAAATATCTCAGTCAAAGAAGGAGACCCTCAGGCACTGAGAACTCTCACTTCTTGGCTACATCAGCACCTAGCAGTGTAATTACCGGGTCCCAAGGGTAGGTAACTGCTCAGCATTCATACCATGCATTGTTTCTAACATTTAATTCTCTGTATCCTTTTGAATCTCATTGAGATTTCTTGTAATCATTTCTTTAAGTTCCTTATCAGGCCTTTCATCATTATTGTTTCCACTGAGATTTTTGCTACATATCTTATATTCTTTGGAAAGGGTCATATTACCTTCCGATTTGTTCCATGAGGCTCTGTAAAGATCTGTACATCTGATGGACCTTTTATACTAAGAGATCTTCTGATTGCAATGTGTTTTGGGTATCATTTTAGAAGCAACATTGGCCCTAGCTCCGGATTATCACCCTAACATTCCTCTGGCTGTAATTAGTGTAGTTAGGGCCTAGTGTACACCACTGTGGGGCTGGAGAGGCCCCGTGTGTCTGGTATTTATGGGGAGA
The DNA here is from genome assembly GCA_004026965.1 of Petromus typicus. Lineage (NCBI taxonomy): Eukaryota > Metazoa > Chordata > Mammalia > Rodentia > Petromuridae > Petromus > Petromus typicus. The sequence continues at coordinate 14,999 of PVIR01032391.1, forward strand.
TAAGGAAACATAATGGTCCAGGGGGATGTGGTGTAGGTGGACACAGGTGGGGTCCTCATTCTAACAATGGGAGTGGAAGTATTTGTAGCATGGAGGACATTTGACTGTTGGACAGAAGTGAGAGTTCTCAGTGACCAAGGGTTTCCTTCCTTAATGGAAGACATTTAAAGCTCATTCTCAATCTTAATTATATGACGTTTTTGTTTGTTTGTTTTGTACAAAGGATCAAACTCAGTACCCTATATTTACATATAAGACTGGCATTGGAACTGCTGAGATAAACCCCTGAATCTTCTATGACTATTAATAAAGTCTCTTTCCTAACACGATAGAATGATTTTTCTAGTTCTCAATCTTCTACAACATTATCTGTGTAAAGTGTATAAGTGGGTTTAGAAGCAAAAACAAAAGTGTGTGTACTTGATCTTTGTGAAAGGGAAAATTAATATGATAGATTTCTAATAATCTTCACATAAGTTTGACTGTTTGTGTAATACATAACAAACTTTGGAAATAATATATGTCTGACCCATTAGTTTCAGTTTTCTTCTATCAACAGTGTATCTGCTTTCAGGCTTTCTCTTCAAATAGTTTAGGAAATCAAACCCACTCTAAGTGGGTTTTTGACTGAACATTCTAGCTAGAATTTTTATCCATTCATTTATTCATTCATTGATTCATTCATTGGGATGCATAGACAGGTTGCTAGTTCAATTTAATTATACTTTATCAAGTGACTATAACATTATTGTTAGCTGGATCCACCCTGGAAATACATTTACCTTGTCTTTGTTTTCTAATCCATTCAGACAGATGTTCTTGTCATACTGTGTTCCTGAAATAATGTCCATTCTAGAAAATAAAGCAGTCTGCTTGATCTTTTAAATAAATACCTTCTGGATTGCTAAAGGAATACAGAATACATCTGCTTTAAAATGTTACTTCTCATTACATAATTGCTTTAATCTTCTTTATAGTTCAAACATATACCTGCTAATTAAGAAATATAATGATAACATCATTTCATTTTGAAGGTAAGTGTCATGTCTATATTGGTCAAAGCCAATATAGTTCTTTAAATTGTTTTGGATCTACCTTCAGCAGTTTCATTTAATTTACAGTTAACCTCTCTTCATGTGCTTCTTCATATGGCTCCCTGATCACAACAAAGAAAAGTTGATTAACCAATGTATTAAAAATCTTTTTACTCCAAATCACTGAGCTATTGCAGTTAAGAAATATAGTCTTCAAGCTAATTCTAAGTGTTAACTAGAGGACTCACTGTTGAATTATTATTATAACAGGAGTAACAATTTAAACGCTCATGCCAGGCAGGCATCAAATGTAAAATAATATAGTACATATCATACACTGCAGAAATTGTGGACCTATAGTCTTACAGTGTCAATTTACACAGAAGAAAAACAGTGTGGGAAGTATTTTGCTAATCTCTGATTACTAATACTCCAAACAAAAGCATGCTGCAGTTATGAGATAGAAGTCACCAGCCAATTAAAAAACCCACAATATTTTACTTATAATTTTCCATATTTAATACTTGACATATTTTATGTTTTAAATATATTGAAAAATTATTTTCAAAACTGACAGAAATTTTAATGAATGTACATAATGTGATAATGATTCTTATTCTATCAAATTGTGAATTAATTTTTTCATCATCTGTAAAATTGAGCAATTTTAATTTCTCCTATCTGGAGCTAATAGTACATAAATGTCTGATACTTCACAGAAATGTTATCAGAAAGTTTCCATTTTTCATACAACCTTCATATGTTCTATCTGCTATTTCTAGATAAGTTAATATGTGACAAAATTTCACCATTTTGATGGCAAGAGGAAGGATAATTTTCTCTGAGGCAAATAAAAGAATTGTAGAATAACACTGACAATTCTTTTGGACAAAGCATTCAATAACATAAAAGTTTAAGCCTAATATTTTAAAAAGTTACTCATTTCAAGATTACCTTTCAAATGGATTCATATTTAAACACATGTGGTTTCTCTTCTTTGCCTATTTGATAAGAAAATGTTTCTTGGCAGGGGATTTAGGTCAGTGGGTTGTCTGCCTGGCTAGCACAAATCCTGAGTTCCATCCGAGTAACCACAACCTACAGTGCTGGGTGTGGTGGCTCACACTTGTAATCCCAGCACTTGGGAGGCAGAGGCAGTAAGAATGCTATGAATTCAAAGCTTGCCTGGGCTATATAATGAGTTCAGGGCCAGTCTGAACTCAAAGCACGACTCTCTCTCAAAAAACTAAAAAAAATGTTTTCTTTGCACTAAAGATACATATCTATTTTTCAAGGTAGATATACATGTCTTATAATCCTGCTATTATGTTGAGAGTACTTTAGTAAAGTCTTTTTAATAAATATGTTTCTGTTAGTTTCAATAATTTGATCATATGAAATGCATATCACACCAATTTTCAGTGTGTGGACATATTTTTTCTCCATAGGTTTATGACCTTGTCTCACAAAGTCATCCTGGATAGAACTATCTACGCAAGTTCTTGAACTATTCAAATCTACTATTTCCAATGGTCAAAGCAATTAATTGTTGAGTTTCTTATACATAAGCTATAATGGTGACAAAATGTAATGCCTAATTCTTACATTTTATCTCATTTCTTAGTCTTTTTAAAAATTGAAATATTTACTGGTACATTACATATACACATCATGATTGCACTCCATAATGGGGATTTGTACCAGTATAAGACACAACTTAATTCTCATTTTCCCCCCATAGCCCTACCCACCCCCTATATACATACACTTTGTTTCCTTCCTTTTTTTGTTATAATCTCATTATTTTTCCCCCTTCACTTTATTTCACTTTGAGCATTGTCTATTTCACAATATATAACATAAAATTCTAGAACTCATTTACACTGTAATTTTCTCATACCAGAAAAAAGATGTGATATGTAGCTATCTGTGCCCTATTTATTTTACATATGAGAATATCCTCAAGGTATGTCCATTTACGTAGAAATGATTCAAACTCATCATTTTTTATGGCAGAGTAGTACTCCATTCTGTAGAAGAACCACACCTCTTTTATCCAGTCTCCAGTTGTTGGACATTTAGGTTGTTTCCAAGATTCAGCAATCACAAACTGAGCTGCTATAAACATGGGTGCACATATGTCACTGTGATATGAGTCTTTTAATTCTTGTGTGTATATACCTAGCAGAACAATGGCTGGGTCAAATAGGACCTTCAATCTTAGCTTTTTGAGGAATCTCTGAACTGATCTCCACAGGGGTTGTACAAGTCTACAGTCCCACCAACAGTGGAGAAGGGTTCCTTCTTCTCTACAGCCTTGCCAACGTTTGTTGCTGGCTAATTCTGAAACGGCAGCCATTCCTTGTGGAGTGAGAGGAAATCTCAATGTTGTTTTCATCTGCATCTCTTGAATGACTACTTATGTTGAGCATTTCTTCATATGCTTCTTAGCTGCTCTTACTTCTTCCTCTGAAAAATATCTGTTCATTTCAGATGCCCATTTTTGAATTGGGTCTTTAAATTTAGGTGGGCTGATTTTTTTTTTTTTAGCTCTTTATAAAGTCTAGATGTTAACCCTTTGTCTGAGGAACAGCTGGTAAAGATTTTTTCCCACATTGTTGGTTGCCTTCTTGCTCTGTTGGTGGTTTCC
>PVIR01032392.1:0-18692 GCA_004026965.1 Petromus typicus
AAGATATGGGATATTCTCAGTCAACGGAGCCAAGATCTGGAGAACAATGAATAACACCACTTACAGCGACTGGAGGCAGATTATAATGAGGAAACATATTTGTCCGCTGAAGTCCTTACTCTGAGACTTTTGTATTATTACAGACTACTTGCTTTCTTCTTTTTGAATATAAGGATTGGCATGTCCTGTTAGATCATCATATATTTGGTACATATATTTGGTATATGAAAACGAGATCAATTTCTCGGAGAGGAATATTTTGTATGTTGGGTGAATGAGTTCATTGGAGGAACAGGGCAAACTGTGGCAAATTTAGATTCATTGATGGACACCATACTGGCTTCCCCATATTCACGTTCACTACAGTGTGACTTTGCAGTTCTTCTCATTAAAAGGCAGAGGTGGCTGGGCGCAGTGGCACACATTTAGAACTCAGCACTCTGGGAAAGAACACAAGTTCCTATAGCTTAGTGACTTAGTAAGATACTGTCTCAAAATCTTTTTTAAAGGGGGTGGTAGAGATTCAGTGCTGTATAGAGGTCCTCACACACACACACACACACACACACACACACACACACACACACAGTCACAGGCAGAGGAACACACATGCAATGATGGAGTTTATTTCCCCACATATTTAATCTGGGATGATGAAATTACTTTCTTTGGCTAACAGAATATAGTAGAAGTGGTGGCGTGCTGATTCCATCTATGGGCCTTCCACTTAAGAAGGCTTGTACATTTCTTTGTCTTTTAGAACTCTGCCATGCCATGAGAACAAGCTCAGGCCAGCTTGCTGGAGAAAAGACCAAGATGTGTGAGACACCCAGCAAAGATCACAGTTTCCTACCGGACCACAGACATAAAGGGAGTCTAGCCAAGATGAGAGGGAATGCTCGGAGAGCTATAGGATTGGGAACAAAAATAAAGGGCTACTGATTTAAGCCACTGAAATCTGGAGTGACATGTTATACTATAATAGTGAGGAATACAAGTATTAGGAAGCAAGTAAATTGGAAGAAAGTGAGTTTGTGTTCCTTTTCGAGGATGATTATTAAGGTACCATTGTGTTCAAAATTAGGCTTGTAGAGATGATGCGTTTTAATCTAGGAAAGGAGTGGATCTTTGCACTGAAACTTTAAAAGTTTACTGTCTTTGTTTTCATAATAACCATGTAAAGAACACTTGTACCTGGATTGGTGGGAAAGGGAGAAAAGGGAAGTCAAGAAGTGTAGTCTGAAAGTTTATGTCCTCCCCAAATTCCTATGTAAAAAATGAACATAATTAATGAACATAATTGTATCAGAAGATAAGGTTCTGGGAATCTAGAAATGACATAGATACCTCTATATATACAAAGCTACCTTGCTGTTTCCCCTTTTTGAAGTCAGAGGGAGCAGGCATATTCTATGAAATCAACCCACACTCCACCAGAATATGAGAACTGTTTTTTTATCTCAGATTTGGCAGCCTCTGATCTACGAGAAGCAAATTTCCACTGTTTATAATCCCCCAGATTATATTATTGTAGGCTAAATGAACTGAGACCATAAGTAAATGTGACTGGAACATAAAATCTTACTACACTTTGCCACCTTAATTTTCCAATTTTATGAGTCTGTGCTTAGAATAAACAAACAATATCATGAATTATACAGTGGTACAAAAAGAATTCCACTTGAAATTTCTGTATAATTTCATGTGGAATTCTTTTACAGTGAAAAATTTTTCCATTATTATGGTTACATTTTCTGATATTTTAATTATTTGCAAAGATGAATTGGTACCACACTCAGCAAAAGTATCTGCATTTATCTGAAGGCCTTTAAGAGTCTGTAGTCCAGCATTAATAACACCTTCATGCCTGAGCAGAGTGCATTGTGCATGCTTGTGGTCCCAGCTATGACGGGGTCTCCTATGAGAATAGCTCAAGCACAGGAGATTGAGGCCAGCCTGGGAAATACAGCGAGGCTCTGACTCAAAAAAAAAAAAGTCATTGTTTTAAAAATAAAGTAATAAAAAGGATCTTTCAGACAACTATATACACTTTTTGAGCTGCTTATATTCCTATGGTTTTGTATTTTCCAAGGGCAGATTAAGGTATTTCTTTGCATGTGACAAGGATTTCAGTGATAGTTAAGGAAACTGCATAACCAATGATGATCCTCAAACTCTTTATGAGGCCTACTTGAGTCTGGATGTGAACTCAGTCATAAGAGGCAGCAGTTTATCTAGCACGCAGCTCCACTGGTCTAACGGACTTCTACACACAGGAGCTGGAGCTGTACCTCCTGCTAGAAATTTCAGGGACAGAGCCATCAGAACGAGGGGCTGGGGGAAGAAGGGCAGGCAGTAAGTAGATAGAGACCATGTTTAGTTGGGGTGAAAGTGTTATAAAAACTAATTCACAATACAGGTTTAAAAAAAAAACTTTTGTTTGTTCATTTTGTTTTGTTTTAGTTTCATGGAATGCACTAGCTTGATTCAAGCAATAAAAGTGCCACATTTACTGAACTGGAACCAAAGGCTCTCTTGGGACATGAGTTCTAGAATAGCTGATAAAAACGTCCATCAGAGCCAGTGTCAACGGCTACCCCCTAGTATGTCACAACAAACTCTCAGGAAGTGGGAGATTTCCTTTCCTCTGGTAGGGAGGATCCAGATAGTACAAAAATTGAGGGAAAGTTTAAATTGAGGTGATGGTAAATCTGCACTGTTATTAAGGTGTAAGCGGAAGGAAATCTTTGCTTTAATGTCAGAGGTTAATAAAACTCCTGAAGTTAAAAGGTTTCAAGATATAGTCAAAATGTTTATTTTTCAGGAAACATTAAATTCTTGAAGGTTTCAAGGTCAAAAGTGGAGTTTATTCCCACAGTTTTATGAGCAGAATATCGCTGCTCTTTGAGAGTGTGTCCCTCCACAGAAAACATGTAGAACAGGACAGCACCTCTCCTGAGACACATCTCATCCTAGCAGTTGCAGAGGCCTCTGGGAAAACAAGGTACACAGAACAAAAGGAGTAAAAGTAAGGGAAGGAGCAGATGCTTATGTATCAGTTAGTGAAGACCAAGCTGATGGAGTGGTCTGTCCATCCACAAGTGGAGAGAGCAGAGATGATTATGGTTATGAAGTTAAGGTCACAGGGGACTTGAATGTCATTTAATTAGGAAAAGAGTACTGTGAGTTTTTTAGTACCTTGAGGAAGGTGATAGTTGAGAAAATTAACCTTAAAGCAAAAAACAAGATAGACAGGAGATGAGATACTGAGAGGTTGGTAGAAGTACCTGAAGTGTAGACGCTGAGACCCCACGCAAGAGACGTGTGAAAGGAACCAAGACCACACACATGTAAAAGCACATATTGTTCTCTTTATTGTAAAATTAATTATATGTTTACCTCAAAATTATAACACTACAAAAGCTTACAAAGTATATAAACATATATATTTGTGTAATCATTATTAGAACTATTACAAACTTCTAAATACATATATAAAAAAGGAATGTATGTACTTTGACAAACCCAGCAAGAAGACAAAACATAATAAATATCCATAAAATTAATAAATAGAATCAAATTATAACGAATAAGAAAACTGTGAATTGAAATCCAGACTTTCCCAGATGAAATAACAATATCACGGTGCATTTTTTTATAAAAGATCCATCCAGCAAAAAGCAATAGAGAAAAGTTAAAAATATGGAAATAGATAAAGACATAGTAGTTCATGGTAACAAGACAAAGCAGAGGTAGCATGAGAAGACAGGACAAAAAGCATTAAGGTAGTCAAAGAGGTAACTTTATGTCATAGACAAAGATAATCCCACAAGAGTCATGAAACTTAATGCACTAAAGAAGTATTTCAAATACATAAAACAAAAAAGGTTAGAAATAGGAGAATGATGAAATAATACAATAGGAAAGTTAGATATTTTCATCAGAACTTATAAATCAAGCAGACAAAAGCAGAAAAGTTGAATAAGAATTAACATATTTAATAAGTAAAAACATTAACAATTGAACTCTAAGAGAAAGAAAATACTTCCTTTACTTCCATTGCCCATAGAATATTTATTTTAAACTTATATATATATATGACATGAAGAAAATATTGCCAAATGTATGACTCATGCTGGAAACATTCTCCATACATGAGCCAGTATATGCAGTAATTAAGAAGAAAAAGACAGAAAAACAAAACATCTAAAACCTAAGTATATAGAAATGGATATATTTCTAAGTAGCTCTTGGACTGAAGAATAAAACTTTCAACTCTCACATGTGTTGACCAAAAACCTCTATGAAAACTCTGCATGTGAATACCATGAGATATAATAAAATATGATTGGAGGAAAATTTATAACTAACTGCATTAATTTTAGAACTGGAATGATTGAAAAGTAAACATTCACTGAAAGAATCCATAAAAAGATCAAATAGAAATATAAAAAGAATAACAGCAGAACTTTTTTTATTTGTTTTGGAGACAGGGTCTCGCTTTGTAGTTCAGGCTGGCCCTGAGCTCACACTTAAATTCACAGCAATCCTCCTGCTTCTGTCTCCCCAGTGCTGGGATTACAGGCATGAGACACCACTCCTGGCACTGTGGTATGTGGTACTGATTGCTACTGGGCATCAGTCACTACACTGACACTGTTGTATGTGGTTACCTGGGAGCAAACTGGGGACCCTGCACTTGTAAGGCAGGTGTCGAAACCACTGAGCTAAATCCTTAGCCCACTGTGGCCAGTTTTTATGTGTACTGTGATCTTAAGCTCATAAGGCCATCAGGCAACCAAGTAAGGCCTGGGAAGTCAGTTGCCACCATCTGCACAATCTTGATAACTGTCCCTAGAATGTCATGGTGTACAAAAGGTAAGTAGGAACTTCTGAGGTGCTCATTGGCATGCAATTTACATTCTCAGGTAAATAATGACATATGGAGACATCACTCCTGAGTGAGTTCTGTTCTAGAAGAGCTCACCAGTATGCAATTAACTCCATTAATAGGTTAGGTTAAAGAGAATAACCATGTTATCATCTTGGTATCACCTTTGCATAGGCCAGGCAAAGCATTTTAATATTTCCCCATAAAACTTTAAGATGATCAGGAATAGAGCAGCCTTTCCTTAACTTGAAAAAGGGAATTACTTTAGCAACAGCGGGAGTAATAATAGAATGAAACAACTGAGGCATTTCTATTACAGTTAAAATTTTAAAAACTAAAGTAGTTTGGTTGCCCACTCTTTACTGATCAATATAATATGCACTATCCTAAAGTCATAAAATCTTTATCAACATGCTCAAAGTAAAAAATTAGATACAAAACATTAGCAAAAGAAAGACAAGTGCCTTGTTATTTACAGCTGATATGACTGAGCACATTGAACTCCAAAAAAGCAATTTGAGCAAGAAACATTTTAATACAATGTCTGCATAGAAGAGAAATATTAAGATTCAACAGCTTTTCTATACAAGATTGATAATTTATTTTTAAAAAGTGTTTCAGCGTCATCAACAGTGGCCAAAACATACAATCCATCAAGTGGTGAATGGATATGCAAAACGTGGCGTAGGTACACAACGCACATACTCACAGAAAACATGAAAGAAATCCTGGCATTTGCAGTAGCGAGGATGAAACAGATCATTATGTTAAGTGAAATAATGCAGGCAGAGAAAGACAAGTACCACATGACCTCACTCACGTATGGAATATAAGGAAGCTGATCTCATATGAAGTTAATAGAATAGTGGTTACCACAGATTGAGGAGGAGAAAGAAGGCACAGAGAGAGGTTGATCAATGGGTAGTCAGTTATAGGTAGAGGGAGGAGCCAGTTTGAACGCTCTATAGCACTGCATGGTTAACTACAGCCTACAACAATGTGTTACATCCAATTTATTATTCATTTCAAAATAACTAAAATGATCCAAAATTTCCCAATACATAGAAATGATAAGCACCTGTGCAAATGCGAATGTTAATTACCCTTATGTGATTACTACATGTTGTAAAATTGTATCAAACTACCATATCAAGCCCTGCTAAAATGTAGAAATATTATATCCTAATCAAAAATAAAACTATATATAATAAAAATATAGTGCCTTTATGTTGGAGCAATAATAATTACAAAACAAAAAGAAAAGCTTAATAATTGTGCAATGTCTCAATAAAGACTAGAGAAAAGTTATGTAATATGAAAATGCACTATGTTCTCAGATGTAAAACTCACTATCTTCATTGTGTTAATTTCTGATATGCTACTTGGAAAACCTGAGGCATTACAAAGGAATTTTTTTGAAAGAAGTTGACCTGGGGCCAGGAAGTTAGCTCAGTGGTTCCGGCGCCTGTCTTGCAAGCACAAGGACCCGGGTTCGATCCCTGGTAACCACATACAATACTGGGAGTGGAGACTCACCCCAGCAGCAATCAGTACCACATACCACAGTGCCGGGCATGGTGGCTCACGCCTGTAACCCCAGCACTCGGGAGGCAGAGGCAGGAGGATTGCTGTGATGTGAGTTTGAGGTTGAACACAAAAATAAGTGAGAATATTCTGAAAAAAAAGATAATACAAGCAGAGAGTAATCTCATCACATTACAAAATATAATACTACAATAATTAAAGCAGTTAAGTATTAGCTCAGTAATCGACAAAACCTATTGATGGAAGAGAGAGGAGACATACCCATATAAATTCATGCCAAATCAGTATGGAAAGAATCCAATAGAATAAGTTGGGAGTCTATCTCTTCACAAAAAATGAAATTAGATTCCTAATAATTTACAGATATACAAAGGAAAACTAATTCTACAGAGAGTGACACACTAATAAGAATATATAAAATATTAGAAGGAAACATAGGATATTTTTATAGGATTTTTTAAGGGAATGATTAAATGTGCAGGCTTCTGGTGCAGAAGCCTACCAGAGTAGTACAAAATAAAAGCAAGAAATTATTTTGAAAGCATAAAATGTTTGTGTACATAATTAAAAATTCTTTTGGCAAGTAAAACTATAACACACAAATGATGTAATATATACTGGACACAACAATATCAACTGATATCCAGAGATCTTATAAATTAAGAAGAAATAAAAAGACAACATATCAAAAAAATAGGCAAATGGTAGGAACAAACTCTTCCTAAGAGAAGAAATAGAAATAGCTAATATTGAATGCATGAAAGGATACTAAACTCTAGTAGTTAATGGAGGAAGTGATTTAAAGGAATAAGATTGCTCTTTTCCATTTAAAATGTCAAAAATTTTCAAAAGTCATAATGTCTAGCATCCCAGAGAGGCAATTTAACTCATACACTTTGATATAGATGTTCTATTTTTATGGTTCTAGTCTATAAAAATACTTCTAAAGGTGCAAAAGTTAGACTTGAAAGGATGCTTTTATCTATAATAGTAACAGTGTTAGCAAACTAATGATCAATTATTATGTGAAAAAAATTTAATAAGTGGATATAGTACATACTACTATGAAATACTCTGTAGCTGCTTTTAAAATGACTTTCTAGTGAATAGAAAAAGAAAGCTGTACAATAATACATGTAGGATAATTTCATTTTGTAAAACACATAATACATATGCATTAACAGAAAAAGTTCTAGGAATATACAAAGTGCATAAATAATTGTAGCTACTTCTATGCATTCAGATTAGAAAGGGAATATTTTCTAATTGTATTTTATATACTACTGCCTTTTTACCATTCATAATAAGTATTTTCAGAAAAATTTTATATATATATATATATATATATATATACACACACACAGACTATAAGGAAATGAAAGAAGTTTGAAATATCATTGAACAAAGGTAACTGTTATTAGCGTGTCAATATTTTTAATATTCTTCAGTCCTTGTTAGTCATTTTAAATATACATTAGGTCTCACTTTTTGTAATTCTGGGCTGATTTCTGAGTGCAATCTTGCGTTTTTCCCTAGATTAAAAGCACTTTAAAATAAGAATTTAACTGATTCTTTTAATTTCAAAGGTAATGCATGTTCAAAATAGAAACTCTGGAGAACAGAATCAGAAGAGACTAAAAATCACAACAGTCTTATCACATAGAAATAAAGCCCAGAGCACAGAATTAAATTGTGAATACTAGCTCACTGAGCCAAAAATGGTTCTCTGTTTTATCTATTCATGCATTTTTCATTTATTACAACAATCATAAATTATTAATCAATAAGATTTTAATTAATAGTAACAGCCCACCATTCATCCAAATGACCCAAGCAGTAGAATATTGACATTAGTTTAAATTCATGTATATGATCTTCCCTATTCTGATCCAACTTTCTCAACCCTGATGGCCATTATCCTAAACTTTTGGATTGACATACATTTGCTTTTTATTGTTTTTCTTGTCTATATGTTTGTTCCCTAAATAATAATTAGTTTTATGTATTTGGGAATAATCTAAAAGGATATCCTATTATATGTAGCCCTTGGGGACTTTGTATTTTAATTAAACCTCCTAGAAGTAAAATCTACTAATATTATATGTAGATCTAGCACATTCATGCCACTTCCACATACTATTCCACTATGTAAATATACTAGGATTTATCCATTTTCTGTTTGTAGAGTTTTTTCTACTAACATTTTAGTACACATCTTCGGGTTATTTTTCTGAGGATACTTATAAAGTTTCCCTTCTATAAAATATTATGATATATACTGACATGACATTCCTCCCAGTCATGAGATCTTGGGATGATGTTCATTTTTCACTAAATATTATTCTATGGTATAAGTCCAAATTGCTGGAACATATATCATCTTATTGTTATAATTTTTTAACCATTCTCAATTATCGAACATCTAGATTGCTTGTAGTATTTTGAGGCAATATGCAATTTGCTGTACTTGCTTTTTGGTTCAGTAATTTTCTTTTTTTGCTATTTATCCTAAGTAATATCCAAACAATTTGTACACAGTAACGTGCTAGGTAATGGGTAGTATGACATGGTTTGTGCTCTGGAAAACTTGTTGAATATATGTACTCATCACAGAAAATGTGTATAATACCAAACTTACAAGGAACTTAATGTTCACTGAAAGGACATTAAATAAAGAAATTGTATGTTAAAATTCTAACAAATATATAGTTACTGAGATAGAAAGTTACTAACCACTTGTTGTTAAAGATATAATCAAATGGTAGAAGAATTCCATTTTAAAAAAGAAAATAAACATACTGATGCAAAAGTCTAAAACAAGCACCAACATGTTTACTTACAGTAATTATTTCTGAGCATTGAGATGATTTAAAAATGTCATTTTTTTCACTTTATTTATATTTTGCAAAGTTTTCAACAATAAAAATTGATTGAATATACAACAAAAAGTACAATAAAAAGCACAAGTATTGGTATATTTTGCCTGAATGAAAATATCTTTATCTTGTAAAAACATTGATTAAATATTGAGAATACAAAGAAGAAAACAAAATCACACATAGTCCTTGTAGTTCACAATCTCCAATCTGCTTACTTCTAGTCATTTGTCTCTGGGATGTATTTTAAAATAGTTGAAAATGCTTTTTATATCATCTTGTGTGTTAATTTTTCACTGAAGAGTGTATAAAGAGCATGCCATAAATATTTTAATGGGATAATATTCCATCATATGTGAATAGCACATTTACTTAATCATTCCCTTAAGGCTAGACTCAGATTTTTCTGTTATTTGCTACACCAAATAAGTATGTGAGGAACATCTTTGTGCATAAATTATCTACATTTTAAACAGCTTCCTTGGATAGTTTCCTTGAAGTGAAAATGCTAATTCAGAGTATAAACATTTTTATGTTCCTTGATTAAGACAGAATGGAATAGCAGAAGCAAAATCCAAGTACCTGGATCTCATACTCATTTTAATTATTCCAACTAGGTAAAAGTAACAAAAAAACTGTTGTATCTAAGTCACAAGCTTTTTTTGATAACCAAAGGAGATACTACGTCCTTCAGAGTCATCATGCGTGTTACTTCAAGAGTGCTTTCCTTGACTTTCTGAATTCTCAGATTCTATACTTCATTTCCCCCAATGTTCTTATCACAATTAATTAATAACTGTTCAATTACTTGCACACTGTATGTATGCCCTCTAGCTGACTTTAAGCTCCACTAAAACAAGTCTGGCACACAGTTGGCACTCAATAAAAAATATTTGTTGAATGGATAAATAGATAAATGAAGTGATGCCACTTTGTAAACTGTAATTCAGAAGAAATTGCTATTCTAATTACCACTTTTTGTAACCTCTAGATGACGTTAGACCTGTAGAGATTCCTTGCCTGAGTATAGCTTCATTGTGTATTTAATGCTGTTCACACCAGTCAGAGGCATGAACACAGTGCTAGAAGAGCCTGGTACAAGCTGTGATCTGGACAACCAAGCAGTTAGTTCTCCAGATCAACATGCTCGGATTTAAGGAGATGGAGTAACCATTAGGTGAAAACAAAGAAATGGTCAGGAACCCAAAGGGATCATGGATAAGTGAAGAACCAATTGTATCCTGGAGAGCAAAAGCAAACTGATGATGAATGGTTTGGACAGTAAGGTTCAAATTGGGAAATAGTTAGTGATAAAGGATTAAAGTGAATGAAAAAGTTTAATTCCAAGCACCCATACTCAAAGCATGAAGCTCTGAATATGATTCTAAAGAAAAGGTTTGTAAACTCAGTGTTCCTTTCTGTTCTTCCTGTCAGATCTAAATGTGGTGTCAAAAAGCAATGGCACTCACTTCCATATACATGAAAAAAAGAATGGTAATAGCTGGTTGAGGAATAAACATTTTGAGTATAAATATTTTCAGTAGTGATTGTATAAACAAGATCACTTATATATATGATTTTATATTTGAAACACAATGTGAAACCAATCAAGTTTTAGATCTCATAATTTTCATCTTGATTTTCAATAGCAGGTACTATAACATAATGATTAAGATCACAGAGTCTAGAAACAAGCTAGCAAGGTTCAAATCCCAAGTATATTATTTATTAGTTGTGTCTTCTGGACACATTACTTCAACTGTGTGTGTCAGTTTCCTCATCTGCAAAATGGGGATAATTAGTAATACTTATTTTAATAGGTAATTGTGAATACTGAGTGAATTGATGTATATAAGGACATACACCAACAGTGCCTGGACACAGCAAGTGCTATTCATCATCATCATCATCATCATCAACATCATCATCATCATCAACATCATCATCATCATCATCATCATCATCATCATCATCATCATCTTCATTATTATGACACATAACTTTTAAGTAAAATGTGATGTTATTTAAAAGTGTAAAGATACACTATATGTTAATTTTATCTGAAATAATAGTTTCTAAATACGATGTTTTCTCATAGCAATAAAATTTCATTTACACCTAAGCATAGCTGATTCTAAAAATTATGAGCATTGAAAAACTGTAAAGTTTATTGCAGCAACCTGTTTATTTTGCAAAGCTTTGAACACTATGTTTAAAAGTTGTGGAGAACAAATATACCTTTTCTAATATGAAAAGCACAATTAAATTACAGTTGGTCTATAAAACCTGACCTCTCTGAACAAATGTTCTTTTGAACTTTTATACTAGAAGCAGGAATACCTGAGTTGTCAATCTCCCTGTGGAAAGCTCTGAACATGAGAAAGCTTACACAGAGGAAGATTAGATTTGTAAAACTTTTGATCTGGGGAAAGGTGTAAGATCTGGACTACAGAATAAATTAGAATACCTGGATATTGCAGACAGTGGAAGACCTGGATATTAGAAGGCCGGTACAGTGAAGATGTTGGAAGACGTGGATATTGAGCCTGCTAATGGAAGACTGGATAGCTGTTGGAAGATCTGAAGATGTTGGAAGATGTGGAGATGGTGGAAGACGAGCAGATGCTGGAAGCCCTGGAGATGCTGGAAGCCCTGGAGGTGTAGGAAGACAGGAATTTGATGGAAGACGTGGCTTCACTGGAAGACAGGTTTTCTGGAAGACATGGCTTTGTTGGAAGACGTGGTTTTGTTGGAAGACATGGATTTTCTGGAAGACATAGCTTTGTTGGAAGACATAGGAAGGCTGGAAGACATGAAACTGATGGAAGACATGGATTTGTTGGAAGACGTGGATTTTCTGGAAGACGTAGATTTTCTGGAAGCTAAGGATTTCATGGAAGACATGAATTTTCTGGAAGACATGGCTCTTTGGAAGACGTGGATTTTCTGGAAGACCCGAATTGTCCGGAAGACCTGGATTGTTTTGGAAGACATTGGTTTACTGGAAGACTGGAAAGTTTATGGAAGACATGAATTTCCTGGAAGGCGTGGATTTTCTGGAAGACTTGAATCTTCAAGAAGACACACACTGGCTGGAAGACCTGGAGATTACTGGAAGACATGAATTTTCTGGAAGACGTAGCTTTATTGGAAGAGCTGGATTTAGTGGAAGACACAGATTTTGTCTGGAAGACATAGGTTGACTGGAAGACTTCGTTGAGTGGAAGACATATGTTGGCAGGAAGACCTGGATTTTTCTGGAAGCACGGATTGGCAGGAAGACCTAGATTTGGCGGAAGACACAGATTTTTCTGGAAGACATGGATTTCTTTCAGGAAGACAGTGATTAACTGGAAGATCTGGACTTTTCTGGAAGACCTGAATTCATTGGAAGACTTGGATTTAGTGGAAGACATAGATTTTCCTGGAAGACACACACAAAGGAAGACGTTGAAATTGTTGGAAGACAGTGGATTTTTCTGGAAGACGTAGATTTCTTGGAAGATCTGGATTTGTCTGTGGAAGACGAGGTTTACTGGAAGACATGAAGATTTGTGGAAGACATAAATTTTCCGGAAGACATGGACTGCCTGGAAGATGTGGATTTTCTGGAAGACCGGGATTGTCTGGAAGACCTTGAGGTTGTTGGAAGACTCTGAGTTGCTGGAAGACCTTGACACTGGAGCCATTGGAAACCCTGGACATTGGAAACATTGGAAGCACAGGATGTTGGAGACATTGCAAGTCTTGTATTTTGGAGACATTGGTTACTCTGGACATTGCAGACTTTGAATACCCTTAACATTGGGATACTAAGTACACGAAGCCATGGACACTGCAAGCCCTGGATACTAGAGGCATTGCAAGTTCCGTACCTTGGGGCCCTTAATAACTGATGAGTACAGAAAATAGAAAATACAGTCATTTACAATTCATAAAATCAAAAGCCCTAAAATATTAGGAGATACTGGAAAACTTGAATATTGATATATTCCTCTCAAAAAACACAAAATTTAAAATAATTAAGTTTTAATGATGCCAGGAATCAAAGAAGCTAGCACATATGGATATTAGGAGATCTATCTAGCTATTAAGGTAGCTGGATGTTAAGAGACTTAGTTATTTTGGGCAATGTCAATATTTGCACATGTGCATGTTGAAAGACCAAATACTTAGAGACTGAAACATTTGAACTGATAGAAAAAGACACTGTAAACCAGGATGAAGGAAACATTAACAGATATGGAGAATTAATGATGTAGGTGCTATAAGATATTGGACAAACTAGATTTGGAAACGATGAAATACACAGACATTAGAAGGCCTATGTAGAAGAAATATTGAAGAAATGGAATTGTAGAAAATTTACAAGTAAGGACTCTGAATCTTGAAAGACAAAACTTGGGCCTTGAAGACTAATGGAGATATTGAAAGACTTAAACAGTGAATGACTCTAACACTGGGGAGATTAGGAAATATGGACATTGGGGATACTGTAGGCCAGAGACTGGAAGATGTCATAATATGAGAATGTCATAATATGGGAAAGATCTTGTAAATGGAAATGTTTTAAAGCTGTGAAGCTCAGAAGACCTGAGTTAAAGACATTAAAGAATGGAAAGGCCTAATTTTAAAGATACTTAAAGTCTGTCAGTAGAGATTCTGGTAATATTGAAAAGCTTGTATATTAGGATCTAGATATTACATTAAAAGACAGGTATGAGGCTGTTGTTTATTACTACAATATCTCTTCTACTAAACAAGTAAACCAGAGGAATGACATTTTAAGAAGAAAAGAGGAGGCAGGGAAGTTCAAGTAAAAACAAGTAGTTTGTTTTAGAACCTCTCCTCCTAGGCTCAGTTAATCAGTATTCTGGGCATTTATGGGTTAACAAAGCATAAGCAGCATAACTATCTGGCTCTACATGAGGGTTCAGCAAATATTTTCTACAAAGGATCACACAGTAAATATTTAAGGCCTTGAAAGCTATCTGGTGTCTGTTCCTACTACTCACCTCTGCTATAGCCACAGATCATAAGTAAATGATTGGAGATGACTGTGTTACACTACAGCTTCATTTGAAGAAAGCAAGTGGATTGGATTTGGCCTGTGGCCCTTCATTCAACAAGTCTGCATCTAGTTCCTAAACCTTGAGTATGGTAACTTAAGAGCATTCTAGCTTTGCATCGACATTCAAGAGAACAGACAACATTTCATGTGATGTGATGATAATGAGGTTATGAGGCATGAATATGAGAATGGAGTTTAGATTTCTGAGCAATTATTTCAGGAGCTCATGCAAGAAACTTGTGAAGATATCCTAATTTAGTAAGCTAGAAGCTTAAAAAGAAAATGAGAATGGAACCTTCCCTCCTCACATTGAGCATACTTGGAAGGGAATAGGGAAAAGATTATAACTTGTTAGATACATCTTAAGTATTCTCACTTCAGATAATACACAGAACTTCTGATCTTAACTCTCCAAAATATAAGCAACAAGTTTAAAGGATCAGCGTAGGCCTACTGCTAAAAAAGCCCTTATTACTAACCTACAGCTGAGGAAGACAAGAGACTATCAAATACAGTACATAAAAGAGGGATCAGGTAACAAAAGTGGTAAGATATACTAGGGTTGAGCCATAATTTAAAGATCAAGCAGTGGAATGTATAGATTATGGGCAACTAAGAAGGTCTTTGAAGAAGGCAGTAACTGGATGAGAACTGTACACAGGAAAAGTTAGTCAAGCAGCAAAGTCTTGAATGACAAAAGATTAATTAGGTATATGAATACCAAATACTAAAAGCTAACACATTTAAAGAGTTTGACTGTGACACTGGCAAATGGTAGTGAGCTTAAATAAGGGCGGTGACAGCTGTCTTGCTCAGTAAACATGACACAAAATTCACAATGATTACTCAGCATTCTAAATAACACTATCTTAAAATCCTCAAATACCATCACAACTATGAGAAATACAAAGAACATTAGATGCCAATTATGAGAAATCATTTCTGTGGATGGATTATTTTCTAAATAATAAAAGTGCATTTATGTAAAACGTCATGACTTCTCATCACCATGTAAATATCATGCCAGGATAACCACATCATAAATACAGTATGAATCATCACTGTAGGCCAAGGAATAACTTAACAACCAAGAAATTATTGTTTCAGGTGTCCCTCACCAACAACAAAGACAAATACTAAAATTCATTTCATATGCCTTCTTTCTAAAAGCCATCATGTATAACTTGTTTTGAGGGAAATTAAATATTAATATTTAAACAAGATAGGAATAGACTATCACCTTCTATTTGTATAATGCTTATTTGTGTTTTAATCATAATAATAGCAACAATTATTGATCATTTACTATGTACCAGGCACTGTACTAAGCATCTTATTTAATTTCATAATTATAAGAAAATTAGAATTCAAGTATGTTACCCCATTTTACAGATTAGAAACTGAAGTCTGCAGTGCTAAAGAGACATGCCCACAATCACACAGCTGATAATTGGCAGGGGCAGGATTTGAAAACACATCTCTGACTCCAGAGCTTAGGCTCTATGCTATTTCCTCACACAACTAATAACCCAAAGACTGTACTGCTGGGACTAAGTAGTAAAAAGAACCAACCAAACAGGAAAAGTCCTCAACCCAGAGCAGACCGGAAGTCCATGTTTAAGACCTAACTGTAAGTCCTATGTTGTCATTGTGTCACTCATCATCCCACTGTCAAGTAGCCAAGTGTCAACTCTGTGGTTCCAGTAGTAAGCTAATTGGCAATGCAAGAAGATGAAGTTCAGTGTCTCAAATATGCTATATTCAGACTTAATTTCACAATATTTGTTATTCATGCTAATAAAATGTATTGTTTATTCTTCTATTTTCTGTTTGATTTTATGGTTTGGCAAAATCTGTACATTGTGTTCAGAGCACACACTTACCATAACATACTGACATCAAAGACCATTAAAACATAAAAATACTACGTGAAATTCAATGGTCAATATAATTCCCAATGCAAATATTATTCACATAAGTGGTCAGACTCCACACACTGTCAAAACCTTTTATTATCAGTCAGGTAGTGGCAGCTATGTGAGCCAAATGTGTAATTTTAAAAGCTTTCTCTGTATTTTAAATTTAAAGATATTTTAATCAAAAGGATCTTTTTACAAGTAAGGTCAGATTTTTAATATATTAGCAGACTGGGTTGCCCTTTCTCCTCACCTTTTTTCTTTTTTGTTCTTTTTGCCACAGTGATTACATACGTCTATAAGGAAATTTTCTTGTGCTTCTTAGTATTAGCTCAAGGACTTACCTACATTATTTGACAAAAGAAAGGTAGCTGTCACTCAAATCGTGGTTTTCGGCATTTTCCAGCTGAGAGGGAGAGTATTCTAAGCACAGAGAACAATACCTATTTATACAGCAATATCTTTACATTCTACCTCTACCATTTATCCTATGACAAACTTTCACATCGTCCTATGTGTTCTACTGACTTGTTAATTACATTAATGTTCTATCACCTATTGTTTTTAGTAATATTTCTTAGATTATTTTAACTAGATATTTTCTTAAGCAAGAATTAAATTTATTACAAATTTTTATTTTAAATGACTTAGGTCCTAGACAAATGTTTCTATCATGCCAAAGTATAAATATTCCTACAATAGCTGCAATAATAAATATTCCCACAATAGCTGCAATTATAGTCTAATCAATTTCATACTTCATTATTGTATATTAAGTATTTTGGGTTGATGTAATTTTATTTAAAATCTGATTTCCCTAACTCTGTTCAAATTAGGAGAAAAAAATTAACAATACAGTAATCCCAATGAATGTTACAATTATTCAGAAAGCTCATTCTCTGAAGGCTATGGATCAGTAGATTATACGGATAAAATACTGTTGACTTAAAAATATTTACCTCTAGATATAATTAGGCAGATTACCAGTGAAATCTTAAAATATTATCCATCCAGACTTTCCTAATTAGATTTGTGGAAACAGTAGGATAGAAAATATTAAAATGTTTTTCATACAATATATACTCATTATTCTTCCCAATCTCAAAGGTGAAAAAAATAGTTTTATTATAGAAAAAACCAAAAAACTTCATGAGAATATTTTCTCCATTTCATTTCAGGAAACTAGTACTGTGTTTGTCTTACTTTTTGTGAGCTCTAAGCCCAATTTTGTTTTTTGGAACTAAAATACGATAAAATTTGAGCCACAAGCACAGTTTTAAAAATAACAAAACGCAAAGGGTTTAGGTACTCCAAATATTAACCAGTGAGGTTGATGCACCTTTCTTTCAAGGTAACAACATCAAAGAAAGGATCTTGGAGGGCCAGGGACTTGGTTCAGTGGTTTCAGTGCCTGCCTTGCAAGCGCACAGTCCCTAGTTCGATCCCCATCAACCACGTACAACAATGCCCAATGTGTGACTCATGTCTGTAATCCCAGCACTCAGGAGGCAGAGACAGGAGGATTACTATTAGTTTGAGGCTCACCTGGGCTACATAATGAGCTCAGGGTCAGCCTGAACTTCAAAACCAAGACTCTGTCTCAAAAAAGAAAAAGAGAAAAAAAAAAAAAGACCTTGGAGACCAAGGGATTCTATTTTGTCATTTGACAAATAAGGAAAGAAAAAAGTGACTTAAATGAAACCATCCCTTGACCTAGTGGTAGAACCCTTCCCTACAAGGTTTCCTAGTTTGTGGGCCTACTGTCATCTGTGTAACATTCTTTGTCTTAATTCTATTTAGCCTTATAGCAGTGGTTTAAATCAAGAGTGTGTAAAGAATTGCTTGAGTAACTTTCAAAATATGTAGATGCTGGCCCACCAGTGATTCAGCAAGTGGGGGGTAGGACTCAGAAGCGTTATTTTTCAAAGCTCCCTATTGTTACTCTGAGGTACCATCACGGCTGAGAAAAACTGGCTCGGAGGAAAAGTGTAGGCCCTTTAGCTAGCTTGGTGGTGTCACTAAATCCTCAGGACTCTGAGCACTCTGAGAACTCCAATGCTCCTCTTTTGAGCTTTTGGAGAATATCTGTCACCTCAGTCGTAGCCACTTAAGCAAGCCCTGTTTGCCTTTTCAATTTTTTTCCTGTTTTTCCTCATTACTTCTCATTTAGATATGGGCAACATATCATTCGGACTTCTAGACTAAGGGAGAAATTACTGGATTTACTTATTTCTAATCTCAATTCAGGCAGCTTTCTTCCATGCCTTCTACAGGACCAAATTCAACTTACTTTCCAGCATCATTTTTGACACACTTGCTCAAAGGCAGTATTATTTCATGAGTGCACATAAATCTTTTTTTTTTTTTTTTTTTTTTTTTTTTTTTTTTTTTTT